>CAAKHD010007775.1:0-5000 GCA_901007705.1 Fistularia tabacaria
GGACTGACCAGAGGGGATATTTAGGTGGGGCCGCTGTGTTATTTTCCACGCACGCGCACACGGGGGGGGGGGGGTCTCCATGGCAACCCCGGGCTGAATTGATGAGCGCAGTCGTCTTGAGTGAAGGAGGGGATTGCGGGCAGAGTGTATGTGTGTGTGTGTGTGTGTGTGTGTGTGTGTGTGTGTGTGTGTGTGCGCAGAGTGTTATAGAGTACGACTTTGACAGGGGACGGGCTGGTCCTGTACGTCCTGAGAGGGGATTAGCGACCCCGCTTTCCGACACACACACACACACACACACACACACACACACCCACAAACACATCGTCCTCCAGTGACGCATCACGAAGCAGTCTCTCGTGTTGCTGTCGTCCCGTATGATGTTCCTCCTCACCTGATTTGTATTATTCACTTCGTATCTACTCATACAGAGCGCCGGACATCCATTCATTCATTCATTCATCATTCAATATTTACGCTGCCTTTTCTGCCCTCAGTTCTACCTGGACTCTGTTCCTGCTGTCACTGAGCCAGAGGATGGTAGACTGAATGTTTGTGTGTCTCCATATGACGTGTGAATGACAGGGTGAATGGCCAGATTGCTCGACGTGACTTTTGAAAGGGCGCGAATCTCCACATGAGCTGTGAATATATGATGCGTGAATGAGAGGGTGAATAGTCGTATGTCTCGACCTGACATGTGAAGGAGAGGGTGAATCATTCAATGTCTAGATTACGAGTAAATGAGAGAGTGAATGGTTGCACGTCTCTTTTCTGACATTTGAATGAGAGGGTGAACGGCTGTGTGGAAAAGTTGTATGTCACTATATGACCTTAAAAGGAGAGGGTGAATGGTTGTGTGTCTCGACATGACGTGAATGAGAGGGTGAATAGTTGTATGGCCATATATGACCTTTAACTGTATGTATGTATTTATATATATAGATATATGTTTTTATATACCTGCTTTTATTTGTCTGTCTGTCTTTAATTGTTTATATTGCTATTAATTGTTGTGCTTATTTATATGTTTTCTTTTTTGATATTGTTATTGTTGCGCTGCTGCGACAAACGAATTTCCCCTATGGGGATCAATAAAGTACTCTTATCTTATCTTATCTTATCTTATCTTATCTTATCTTATCTTATCTTATCTTATCTTATCTTATCTTATCTTATCTTATCTTATCTTATCTTATCTTATCTTATCTTATCTTAAATAAGAGTGTGAATGGTTGTATGCTTGTGATTCCTGAATTACAGGGTCAAAATTTATGAAGGGTGAACAGTTAAAAGTCTCAAAATGACCTTTAAATGAGAGGGTGAATAGTTTTATGTCTCTGATGTGTGAATCAGGGTCAAAAGTTGTGTGTCTCTATGATTCGTGAATGAGAGGATGAATAGTTGTGTGTCTCAACATGACATGTGAATGAGAGGGTGAATGGTTAAATGTCTCTATATGACCTTGAAATGAGAGGGTGAATTGTTGCATACCTCCATGATGTGTGAATGGAAGGGTCAATACTGTATGTCTCGACATGACGTGAATGAGAGGGTGAATGGTTGCTTGTCTCTAAATGAGGCCCTGTGATGGACGGGTGAACCCTGCTTTTGCCCATAGACATCTTGGATAGACTCCAGGCGCCCCTTTCATAATGGATGAATGAATGAATGAATGAATGTTAGGTGCCTCTGCAAAGCTCAGTGCTTCTTTGGGGGTCATTGCATGAGATGTATTTTAAGCCAAAGGGAAGCTGTGGAACGAGCATGACGTAACCTCCTGTGAAACAGTCAAAGTGCGTAGCCTGCTAGCAAACACGAACGTACGGCGGGGTTCAGCGGTCGGCCTCGGTGTCCCGTCGGAGATACGAGGTCCTCCGAGGGCCGATGTTCTCACTCCGTTGAGCTGCTCCTGCCAAAAATACACCGTCACGGCCCCCCCCCCCCCGGCCCACGTCACGCCATCGCGCCGTTCGGCCCGCTGCTTCCCCTCGCAGAAGAATCGCACGCCGGGTGATTCTTGTCACATGGGAGGTCATTTTCGCCGACGCGGAACCCGAACGGACGCGATAACGACTCGTCCCGTTTAACTTCTCCTCCCTTTTCCCTCAACCTGATTCCCAATAATCTCCTCCCGTCCCGTGCTCACCGCGACGTTTCGTCTCGTCTCATCATCTCTTTCATTTAATCTCCACTTCCACTGTGGGCGCTCCTTAAAAGCTGAGTTATGGGGCGGATTATGCTGATCTTCGTTTCACGTGTCAAACAATCAGCTCGGTAAGTGGGGGAACGCGGGCTGGTAATAGCCAGGAATGGATCATCATTACGGAGGGATGACAGCCTTTTTTTTTTTTTTTTCAAAATCACCGCGCGGCGCCGCGGGGGAGGCTAACCGGGTGACTCGGATCTCCCGCGGGAACGGCGGTTAAGTTCGGGCCGGGGAAACATTGCGCGCTGGGATTGACGCCGTAAAGACGGGCTGTCGGCCGGGTGCAAACACAAGCGGCGGCGTTTTAGCTAGGGTTTGCAGGCGCTGTAAACAACAGGCTGCTGAATAATTAACATTCCAGCGCAATACATGTTTGCAGTGTGTTAGCAACTAAATACACACATGGTCGGATCTGAGATAAACACCTTCCGTGAGTTGTCTTTTACACCGTTGGAACTTTTTTGCAGCTCCTAGAAACTTTTTTAGGATCCGGGATGTTTCTTGATGCATCAGGACAGCGGCGGGACCTTCAGCTCCTGGAATTTTATCTCCTGCTTCGAGGCAGGGTTTTTTTTCCAGCTCCATAGGAGCTCATTGGGGCTTGTTGATTGGTGGAACTCCTAATCCGTGAGCAGATACTTCTTGTTGACTGATGAGTCAGTCCCTACCATGATCACTGGTCAGCTGTTTACTTGCGATATAGTGGACAGAAGCGAGGTCCAAGCTCTTCTGGCTCAGGGGGGTTTCCAGGGCTCGCAGAGGAACATCAACGTTTTGGACCAAAATAAGTCCAGAGTTAGCTAACGGGGCTATTCACTCTGCAAAGCAGTGCAAGGAGTGATATTGTCTTTTTCTTCTTCAGTGGTTTGTTTTTTAGCTTCCTAAAGGAGTACGCCCCAAGCGTGGTCCCTCTGGACTGTGGAAATGCAAAGCTAAAAGGGTTCCCCTGAACTTCCTGGAAATGCCCACAGAGGAACATCGACATTTTGGAGCAAAATAAGCCCAGAGTTAGCTACTGGCTAGCGTTGTTATTGTCTTTTTCTCCTTCAGTGATTTGTTTTTTTGCAGAGCGCGAAAGGTATACACCCCTTATGCACTGTGGAAATGCAAAGCTAAAAGGGCTCCCCTGGAGGAGGCTAGGTCCTGGAAGCTTTCCCAGAGGAACATCGACATTTTGGACGACAATAAGTCCAGAGTTAGCCAGCGGCTGATGGGGTTATAGTCTTTTTCTTCTTCGGTGGTTTGTTTTTTAGTGAGCACTAAAGGTGTAGACCCCTTACGGACTGTGGAAATCGGGCTGGTTCCTGGATGACTTCGTAGAGGAACATCAAAATTTTGGAGCATAATAAGTTAGCTAACGGCTAATGGGGTTATTGTCTTTTTCTTCTTCTGTTATTTTTTTTCCACATACTGCAACAGGTTTACAGCCCTGAAGGATTGCGGAAATGCAAAGCTTAAAAGGGCTCCCCTGGAGGAGGCTAGCTGGAACCTTTCCGTCCAAAAGAGCCGATTGTTATTAATGTAACACTAATTCAGTGTTATATTCATAAAATTGACCTGAATGGACTCGACAAGGAGCTTGCAGAAGTGACTGCGTCTCCTCCGCAGTGTAGCCCGTTCCGCTCGAACTTGCTGAAATCCATTAATTTGAGCATACATTTTATTTTCGAGGGAACCCCTTAACTTCACTGACACCGAGTGACCCAGAAATCAAAAGCGGCTTTGCCTCGTAAAGCCTCGCTGACACTTCCCACGCACGAGTCGTGATCCACGACAGCAAAACAAGCAAGATGGGAAATGCGAGCACCGCTTAGCAAACCTGTGTGTGTGTTTGTGTGAGAGTGTGTGTTTGTGTGTGACTGCCGATGCAGTTGATGAGAGGGAAATTCACCGGAGACGATTTTGCTTAATACCCGAACCTAAAGCGCACCGCCGCATTATCGTAAACATCCGCACAAGCAGCAGCGGTTGTACTCGAGCTCGTAATAAGCTATAAGTGTACCGTAAAAAAACGAGGCAAATCATAAAGATGTCCTACTTCTGTGTTCCGCCGCTAAGAGGAGTGGGCAGCGCTTAACGAAGTCTCACTTTAGTTTGCACGCAGCCGTAGGTTGGCAGTTATGTTCCTGATAAAAGCTTTAAATGAGGAATCAAATCCCGATCAATAAAAAGGTGAAGGGGTTTCAGCGACACATTCTTTTAGCGCAGAGTTTGTGCTATCGTCGTGCAAAGTCACGTTTGTGGACGCCGCAGATTGTCGCCCACTTGCGGCCAATCGGTGAAATGACCGATTGGAAACAATTGGACGGCCTTCTGCCTCGACCGGAGAGACAGAGGACAACGAAGTGGCAGAGACAGAGGGGGTACAAATTATCTATTATTGCTAATAGCATCAGTGCTAACAGTTGCACGCCAATAAGATACTACTTTATTGATCCCCATAGGGGAATTTCTTTTGTTACAGAAGTGCAACAAAAAAAATACCAATAAATATGAATAGCAGTATAAATAAGAGAGACAATTAAAAGACAGTCAAAAGATATCTATAAAAAAAATGAAAAAAAAAAAAAGGCAGGAAGGTGAACAACAACAGGGACGAAATAGACAGCAGAATGAAAAAAAAAAAGACAAGGGTGAGAATAGACAAGGCTAGCTAAATGACGCAATGCTAGCTGTGGAAGCAAAGATGGTAAGGATTTCAGGAGAAGATGAAGTCAGGATAGGAGGAGGTGCATCATGGCACGTCTAAAGCAGCGTAACTAGGCTGCTAGCCTAATGCTAACTGTATGCT
>CAAKHD010007775.1:10000-11787 GCA_901007705.1 Fistularia tabacaria
GGACCGAAACCGCCCCTCCGCTCGCCCTCCGTCTCGTCATCGGTTTGCATTAGTAGTTAGCGAGGACAAGGCGAAGCTTTCCCTAGTCATCTCCAATTAGCGGCCGTTTAGCCTCGGCTTTCCCTCCCCATTACTGTGACTGACAGGGCGGCCGGCGTGCAGCGGAGCCGGGCGCTCGGAGGGCGACGGACCGGCGCGCATTTCGCCCCCGTTATGCATTCGGCCTCGCATCGGGCCAGATGCACGCAGTCTGCGGTTGACACACACGCACACACACACAAACACACACACACACACGCCACTGCTGTGGTAATGAAACACCATGGACGTATGTATCGACACTCTGGTGTGTTGGAGTGTGAGGAGGAGGAGGAGGTGCGACAGAAACGCAAATTCTCGAGATGTGCGGATGAGAGGGTGAATAGCTGTTTTTTCTCGATATGACATGTTGTGGAAGAGTGTGGGGTTATATGTCCACATGATGCGTGGATGAGAGGAGGAATGGTTGTTTTTCACGATCTGACATGTGATGAAAGAGTGAATGATCGTCTGTATAATGTTTGAATGAGAGGGTGAATGGCTGTTTCTGATTTGTGAACGAGAGGGTGAATGGTTGTGTGGCTCTTTATTGTATGTGAATGATTGAATGGCTGTATCTTTATATGACCTCTGAAAAAAGAGAGGGAAAGGTCGTATGTCTCCATATGTTATGTGATGAACCAGTGAATGGTTGTTTTTATCTCCGATTTGTGAGTGAATGACAGGGTGAATGTTTAATGTCCCTTCGTGAAGTGCAAATAAAAGAGTGAATGGTTGCATGTCCACATAATGTTCGAATGAGAGGTTTAATGGCTTTCTCTGATTTGTGAATGAGAGGGTGAATGGTTCTATATGACATGCGATGGAAGAGTGAACGGCTCCATCTTTATATGACCTTTGAATGAGAGGGTGAATGGTTCTATATGACATGTGATGGAAGAGTGAATCTTTATATGATCTTTGAAGGAGAGGATGAATGGATGTATGTCTGGATATGTGGTGTGATGAAAGAGTGAATGGCTCTATGGTCCATATGACGTGTGAATGAGAGGATGAATGGTTGTATGTCCATTTAATGTGTGAAAGAGAGCTTTCCTGGCTGTCTCTAATTTGTGAATGAGAGGGTGAATGGTTGTTTGTCTCCATATGACATGTGATGAATCAACGAATGGCTCTATGGTGGAGATGACATGTGAATGACAGAGTGAATGGTTTGTTTGTATATGATGTCTGAATGAGAAGGTGAATGATTTTATGTCAATATAATGTTTGAATGAGAGGGTGAATTGCTGCATGTTTCTGTATGGAGTGTAAATGAAAGAGGGATCATGTGGTCATATGTCTATATAATGGCCGAATAAGAGGGCGAATGATTCTATGTCTATATATCATCGAGATCGAGCATCTCATTACCTTCAGCCAGGAGTCGTATCCTCACGGAGAGCTCTGGTGAAGGCGAGCAGGAAGCATCCTCCGAGTCCACCGGCATCAGCATGCAAAGCGTCGGGGTCGCCGCCCGTCCCGCTCAGGTCGCCGCACTTTCATCGCCAAACGCATTCTAAAATTAAAAATAAGCGACATCCTGAGCGGCCGCCCTCAAAGCCTGAATTATTTAGCGGATGATGGATGTGCCGGACGCAGCGTCGCGGAGCAGAGCCAATATCGTATCGATTGCATTTTCCCACAAATCATTTCAAGTGTTTTTCTTACAACATCCCCCCCCCCCCCCCCCCCCCCCCCCCTCCCTC
>CAAKHD010007775.1:11807-24690 GCA_901007705.1 Fistularia tabacaria
GCGGAGGGAGGTCCAATTTCTTTTCCTTTCATTTTCCCCCAAAACCTTTTCAATTTTTTTTTTAACAAACCCCCCCCCCCCCCCCCCATCAAGTTGTTACCCTCTTTGCAGGTCATTAATAGCATCTAATAATGTAGCAGTTACGGCTAATGAGGAATAAGGGCCGAGTCTTCCAGCTTGGACGCTTCAAACCTGCAGCACCTCTTCAGGGAATAAACCCGATTGATTGTAATTTTACAAAGTTACCTTCGGAAGTCATGGATTCCTCCTTGGCACCTTTAAGGGGTGGAAAGGATTTCGGATGTTCTTGAGAAGAAAGACAGAATTCACGGGTGTGGAGGAGAGGGTGGAGCTGGAGTGGAGATGGAGAAGATGGAGGAGCTTTAGGACCAAGGACAGCAGTCCAGGGCGATGGAGAGGGTGGAGAAAAGTGTCAGGGGTGATAGAAGAGAATCAGGAAGGTGTAGAAGACGGAGGTGGGGCAGCAGCGATGTCTGGTTTGGAGACAGTGAGGAGAAGATATGAGGTGGGGAGAGATGAAGATGTGGAGGTTCCTCTTTGGGGAGTGAGGCGGATAGAGAGGAGCAGGAACGGCAGCACTTGTTAGATGTTCCGGAGATACAAGTCACACTGAGAGGGTTTGGGCGTGGACAGAGGAGGGATGGTGAAGATCAGGGTAGAGGGATGCTGAGGTTGGAGCTGCCAGGCAGACAGGAGGTCCAGGAGGTAGGTTTATGGATGGAGGGACAGAAGGTTTGAGAGGGGTTACATGGAGGTGGAGGTCCCTGAAGCGAGCAGCCTAAAGGAAAAGAAGGTCTCTAGTTAGTGCCGAGTCCCCATGTCATCCATGTGTCTGCGTGGGATTCAGCAGTCCACCGGTCCAAGGTTAGCCCCGCCTCCTGCCCAAGAAGAGCTGTGATAGGCTGCAGCTTTCCCGCCACCCAGAGCGCAGGATAAGCGGTAGATAATGAACAAATGGATTATTGCAGGTGTTCCGAAATAACCGTGTTACTCAACATTTCCGGACTCCTCGTCAACAGGCTACACTTTAGCCGCGAGGCTCTCGGAGGCGCTGCGTCTTGAGGGTATGAGTCAGAGTTGCCGAGACGCTCTCGAGCCTTCGGAAGCGGCGGGCTACAGGAGACCAGGAGAAACTCAGGGTCGGAGGAAGACGGGGGGGGGCTTTTGAGTGCCGAGCGACTGCGCAAGATATCAGTGATTGCTGGGGGAAAGAGCGAAGATGGGCCCGTTGATGGGGCCTCGCGGAGAAAGTGGACAAGTCGGAGAGCGAGGGCGAGAAAGCGTACGCCTAGCGTCGCCGTTGACAGGAATGGAAAGGACGGGTCGGGGAGGCGAGAAGGACGGCAATCAACGCCTCGTGATTGCCTCAAGTGTCTCGGGGGGGAAAGATCGATTTCTGCCGATGGGAGAGAAGAAGGGGTGGAGGACGGGAAGATCACCGCCCCGACACTCGTCAAAGAATACAAAGGAGTGTCATATCCTCTCCGTCTGCGGGAGGCGGACGGGGGAACGCAGCGGAGCGGAGCGGGTTGTTGTTGACGGTAAACAAACGCCGTCCGACACTCTTTCTCCGAATGCTTGCGCGATCAATCACTCCACCTTTGTGTGTGTGATTCATTACTTAAAGCAAAACGTCGGGGTCGGTGATTGAGAGGAGTGATCGCCCATTCAAAGCCGGAGAAGAGCCTTGAAGACCTGGGAAAAAAATGTATGCCCGTGGCGCTCGCTTCCGTCATTTTTCAGGTATGGCCGTATCTGTCGGGGGCGAAAGCGGTGGCGCGGCGGTTAGCGCTTCCGCCCGGCAGTATCAAGGTCCCTGTTTGGATTCCCACCGAAGGACTTCCTGTGTGGAGTCTCCATGTCTGCGTGGGGCTCCTCCAGGTTCCCCCGACAGTCCAAAAACATGCAGGAGGTTCATCGAAGACCCCACATCGATTGACACAGATGAGGGTGAATGGTTGTATGTACGGGACATGTGAATGAGAGGGGCAATACTTGTATGCCTATGACGACTGAACGACGGATTGAATACGTTTCTATATGTGGCCCTCTGATCAACTGGTCCAGGGTGAACTCCACCTCTCACCCAATGACAGCTGGGATTGGCTCCAGCTGTATAGATAACAATCCAGTTCCCCTCTAAGGTGTTTCCCTCTGTAGCCGGCGCCCACGTTTAACCTTTCCCCAGAGAGAGCGGTGACTCTGCGCTCGGGAGTTTGACGGCGTCCGTTTCCTCCAAAGGACACGGACTCGACTCGGAGTGCCGTTTTAATCAAGGTGTAGTCATCCATGCTAAGGCGCGCGCAGGAAAGGGCCAAAATCGACCCATTTACGTGCACCTGCTGATTACCTTGTCGGGGGGAATCACGGCGATGCACTCAATCTTCGTCAGTGCGGAGAGCTCACACACACACACACGCACACACACACACACCATGTCGACATGCTCACCCTCAGCTCGTTGTTCAGCTTGTGACTCCTAATCACTCACACCAAACCAGCCGTGGCTGAGTCACGTTTGCGTTCGGGTGACCCCGACATGACGGAAATCCATGTTCCCTCACTCGTTCGCCCCCAGCTCCCCTTTCCTCAAGGTCGCCGATGATTTACGAACCCCCCTTCGGGCTCGTGTCCCCCCTCGGCGAAGTCCGACGTCCCATCGGCGCCCGTCCCTCCAGGCGGCCCGCCTGGCTATCCCTGCAAGCGGAGCCTCGGGAAGGACGAGCCAGGTTGCGTTTGAGGACGGCTGGGATATGTGCGCGCCGCTCGAAGAGTATTATTAGATGAAATATTGAACAAGTGGTACACAATGTCTGGATGCCTGGACGGCTCGCTCTTTGATATAAAACGCCTCCTCTGTTCCTGTTTCAATGTGCTTTCAGAGGAGTGAGGGCTCTTTGAAGAACGGCGCACGCATTTGTGTGTGTGTGTGTGTGTGTGTGTGTGTGTGTGTGTGTGTGTGTGTGTGTGTGTGTGCAGAATATGTTTGGATAATTTGGAGGCGTACGGGCAAAAGACCTTTCATTTATTTTCATCATTTCACTTTATTGCCGTAAAAATAAAAAATGTTTCACACAGTGAGGTATCACACACACACACACACACACACACACACTTCTGAGTCGAGCGTTTTTTCCTTCTTTTTTTTTTGTCACTTTTTCCAACAATCTCGCCGCCTCATGAAGCGCGGGGCAGGTGTACCGAGGTGTGAAAGCAGGCACGAGCCTCTCTCACGGTCGTCATCGCCATGGTTACGCGGCATCTTTCATCACTTTTCGGACAACCGGCGAATACCCGCCCTTGGCTTTTGTACATAGCGGGGAACGCAAAAAAAGTTAAAAAATTATAAAATAACATAAATAAAATACATTTTAAAAAATAAATAAATAAAGCGTCTTGAAAAGTCAAAGTCAGCTTTATTGTCAATTTCTCCGCATGCAGTGGACAATCAGAGGGATGGAGAAGACGTTTCTCACAATCCCACGGTGACATGAAATCAACAAAATAATAATAATTATAATAACAGAGTGCAAATTAGCGTGAAAGTGCATTGTTCCATTTTACAGTAAACATTAAACTATGAGGTATAAAGTACAAAATGCACGCAGATAAAAAACGATATTTGTCGGCACGAGAGAGAAGCAGCAAAGGTTTGGGTTGTTTTTTTTTTTGTGCAGTTTAGTGCAAAGAGCAGAAGGTACTGGCGATGATTCACAGAGGCTGCAGAGCGGAGGAATTAGGGGAGGTTAGCGCTTCGCCTCGCAGCCAGAAGGTCCCCGGTTCGATTCCCACGCGGGGCTTTTCCGTGCGGAGGATCCATGTTATAAGGCACATGATGAGACATTAGGTATATAAAGCGAAACAAAACAGTCATTTTTGTCGAACTTTATTCAACTCATTCACGATAACTCAGAATATTGTTCAGTTGTAACAAATACATCCATCAAATCCGTCATCGTCCAAAGGAGACTGTTCAATTCTGTCCTCTAACTGCGTCCATCTCGCTTTGTTCCCTCAGAATCTCTCTTCGTTCTTCTTTACTTGTCTTGGTTCATCTGCTTGCTTCCTCCACTTCCGTTCCATTGATGCATGAATGTTGAATTCTTTCTTAGCTGCTCTATTCCTATGATCCACTGCGTGACTGATAGCCTCGAGTTTGAATTCTGCTTCATGGATGCCATTTCTGGGGGTCCTAACACACGAATGTACAGTCATATAATGTTGAAGCACAGTACGTACCCGTAGCACAAAAAGCGTTGGAGGTAAGCGTGCTACATACCGTTCTCTGATTGGTTTATCCTTGCCAGCGATAGCGGACACCTGAAGTTAGCGTCAGGTTGGAACATCGTTGTATTCCAGCGTTACATAATTAGTTATCTGACGTCGTCTGACGTTGCAACCCGTATTCAACCGAAGACCCACTTTAATACAACTTCCCCGTCACAGGTGGGAATGGTCCGACAACCAATCCAGCAGAGCGGCTTCGTCGCTTAGCAAAGTTGCACTGAAAAGTTTTGCCAGATGTTTGAGCGGAGTGTACCCACATAAAATTGGTTTGAGGTCAGTAAACAGAATTCATACATCAGGCGAAGCCAGATTATAAGGCGTACAGTCGATTTTTGATAAAAATGAAAGGATTTTAAGTCTGCCTTATAGTGCAAAAAATACGGTACACGGGATCAACACTATAAGGCCAAAGGTATTCACTCACCTGCCTTGACTGGCATATGAACTTAAGTGACATCCCATTCCTAACCTATAGGTTTCAATATGACGTGGGTCCATCCTTTGCTTCAGCTCTTCTGGGAAGGCTGTCCACAAGCTTCAGGAGTGTGTTGATGGGAACTTTGGAGCTTTTTTCCAGAAGCACATTTGTGATGTTGGACGAGAAGACCTGGCTCTCAGTCTGCGATGTAATTCATCCCAAAGGTGTTCTACGCGGTTGAGACCAGGACTCTGTGCAAGTTCATCCACAGCAAACTCCGTCATCCATGTCTTGATGGAGCTTTGCTTTGTGCACTGGTGCTCAGTCATGTTGGAAAAGGAAGGGGCTCCAAACTGTTCCCACAGAGTTAGGAGGAATTGTCCAAAATCCCCAAAATGCTGATGCCTGGTATCGTCTCAGCATACCGAGACATTTTGGACAAGTTCATATGCGAGTCAAGGCAGGTGAGCGAATACTTTTGGCCATTTAATGTATATCACCAAAATTTCCGGACCATTGAGCGCAGCCGATTACAAGCCGCACCGGCTAAAAATAACGGCACGGCTCTCTTCGTCTTCCTCCTGCTCACTGAAACCATTAAAGTTGTCTTCTTCAGTGTCGCAATTGAACACCCTCACAATGACTTCCTCACACACTTCCTCGCTCCTTCTTGGCGGCGTGAAGCTCGCCAGCCCCCAAAAATACATTAATTAGCCGCATCATTGTTTCAGCGTGCGAAACAAGTCGCGGCTTATCGTCCGGAAAATACGGTATCTATGTTGCAATAGCAGCATTTTCTCAGTGCAAAGTAGCAGCAGTGCAAAAACCAGTGTTAATGTTTCGATTTATTGTCCAGTCGAGAGTGGGGGCGGGATGGAGGGAGTGGGACAGTGGGAAGAGTTGAGCATCCTGAAAGCCCGGTGGATGAAGCCGTTGGTGAGTCCGGCGGAGCCGCCCGGAGGCTCCGGTACCTTCTCCCCGAGGGCAGGAGGCGGAGGACAGATTCCTGTAAAGTGTTTTATGACCAGAAACCCCGGATCAAACTGTCACCATATCCCCAAAAAAACGAAACTCGCTCAGTCTCCGATATGAATGGAGAACAGCGACGCGGCGAGGGTAAACGCTCCGGACGAAATCAAATACCGGACTCGAAAATAACCCGCTCAGTCTCTAATGGAAGCAGAGAACAAATAGCAGCGAGGACAGACGTGCTCGGCAAAATCAAAACAAACCGTCTTCCTCCGCGACTTACCACTCGACCAGGGGTCGGCAGCCTCTTCCACTCAAAGAGCCATTTGGAGCCGTTTTGTAAAGAAAACAGCGGAAGCCACATGACCCTTTTGAAATTTAAAATGAATATACAACGTTTTTTGGGGGGAGGAGGGGGTTATCTATGCTAAGGGTGTCAAACTCATTTTCACCAAGGGCCACATCAGCATAATGGGGCCACATGTAACGGTAACAGTATAAATGTAACTAAATGTAACCAAACGTAATGTAAAATAAATGTAACTACTCTTTAATGCTAGATAACTGAATTTATGACTTATTCTAATCCAAAATGGTAGAAATCCATTTGAATAGATGTTTAAAATTACACATTCTGAGCAAATTCTGCTGCCGTCGTAGTCTTTCTAGCTTTTAATTCTTGGACAATTTTATTGTTTTTCTGGAAGGCTAACTTTAGCATACTTAGCTCCGTGTTTTGCGTCAAAATGCCGACGTAGATTGTACTCTTTGCCTCATAACACGAAAGACATACCGGTTTTCCTCCATGTATTCGCCTTGACATGAATTGTGGGAAATGTAGTTTATGGTCAATGCACGCGTCTGACTTATTTATTTCAAGACAATCAGACCTTTCGAGACACTCTCGCGGGCCACATAAAGTGACGTTGCGGGCAGCTTTTGGCCCGCGGGCCCTGAGTTTGACACATGTGCTTTACGCTGTGTATTAACAAAATATATGTCGCATTTTTTTAAATCACTGAACAACAACAGAGAAAATTACGTTTCTGCATGCAACAAAACATCTTGCTCTCCGAATAGAAGAGACGTGGGGTTGAAGGCTACTTTTAAACAAAATACTCAATGTCTATTTGAGCCCTCCTTGTTTTTATGAACTTAAAGGATCCACCTGTCGACCTGAATAATAAAAGCTCTATTTCACTGAACAACGACAAAAATATGAATATATGCAAAATAATAGGCAGTTGAAATATTGATCATACTTGGTTGATGTGATTTCTGTTCCTGAACCTTAGCGCGCAGCGCCTGCATATCAGACCTTCACCTTCACACAGGACTGTAAACAGTGAGCCGTGCGTCGTGTTTGCTTTTAACAAAGTTCATGCGACTAATATACTTCAACGCGTTTTATTTAGACGTTACAAAATCGCCGTAATTTTCAAATTAACAATTGCATTTAAAAAAAATGAAGCACTGAAAATGAAATACGTTTTGATGAACCGAAGGGACCCACGGACTCAGAATTCATCAGATATACAGATTTATATTCTCATAATCACCTGTCATTGAACTAATGATGTCACTTTTCTGTGTTTTGAAATACTTCGACCAAAACAAACATGATTCATGTCGGTTTCTTCGGCGGAGTTCAATCATCTCTAATTTTCTAAGTGTTCAGACAAAGGAATCAATTTATCCGGTCCGATGTCATACGTCTTCACGAATGGCCGTTACCATAGTAACCACTTAGTCGAGTTTTTCCTTTTGTGCTTTTTCTTCAGTATCGAAACACAAATAAGATTAATTACAAATCGCGGATTCATATATGCAATGTTGTAGGATGATAATATGCCCCAAGTGTTTGTGAAATGTTAATCATACAAGAAATGAAAGGATAGGCAAACACGCAAAATGTCAACCGTGCACACGTATGCACGCCCGCACACGTGTGTGTGTGTGTGTGCATGTGTGTGTCTTTCAATTTTCATTATTGCATCCATTCCATCGCTCTCCCGCTCCTCGCCCGTCAACCCTCTCCCGTCCCTTCACTTTGCAATTATAGCCGTCATTAATTATGAATCGGGCCATGGACGGACAGGGCCGATGGCGGCGGCGGCGGCGGCGGGACCCGGCGACGTCTCTGACGGCAGCGCCACATTTTAATTTGCCATTTATTAATTCGGGCAGCCACTGGTGCGAGTGGGTAGTGAGGGTGGCGGTGATGGAGGCGCCGGAGGGCGGCGGCCGGGGCAGCCTGTGGTATATAGCTATAATTACCCTATATTATTGGTAATGATAATAACACTGCTGAGAGAGCGGGATTTGTTTGCCCCTCAGCCTCGCCCACTTGCGAGGCTTCATTTCAGAATGTGAAGTGATGAATTCATAAAAATTTCACCGAGCGGCTGCTTCGGAGGCGCACGGCGTGCATTTTTTCTTCCAGGTGACCGACTCTGAGGCGCGGCGGCGTCCAGCGTTCCCCGGGAAGTGAACGCGGGAGAGAGGCGCAATCAACAAAATTGAGGCAAAAACGGCGCACTTTGTCTACTTCCATTCCCCGGATGGCGTCCCGACATCTCGGCAAGCGTTACGCTCGTGTGTGTGTGTGTGTGTGTGTGTGTGTGTGTGTGTGTGTGTGCGTGTGTGTGTGTGTGATGAGGGCAGGGAGTGCAGACAGGTCGGGGCCGGGGAAAACGGCGTGCGCTATCCGTCAAAATTTCATCACGATGAGCCCGCGAGCAGACACTTGATCCCGGCGAGTCACCCGAAGCGGCGCTGCGTGACTTGACAAATAGAGGAAGAGTCTTCTGGAGATGTTTACCGGCGAGGAGCCCACGTCCATCACCGGAAAAGCCTTGAGACGCGGCTCCGGAGGTCCTCGCGGGGTCGGCGGGGGCGGGGCTTGGGTTCCTCAGAAAAGAAGCCATCGATGCTTTGATGCTCAAAATATTTCCCTAATTATCCAACATCCCAGAGTTTCTGAAATAGCAATTTGAAAAAATTAGCTCTCTCTCTTTTTTTTTAATTCTTTTTTTTTTTTCTCCACCCCCGTCTGATGTACCGCGTCGGCAACTCTTCTCCGACGACCGAATCCCAGGCGAGTTGCGCTCGGTCTTCTTCTGTTCTTCCCGGCGTCTGACGAGGCCGCCTTTAATGAGACGCCGCCACGTTCCGCGTTCTGAACACTTGAACTCGCCGAGCCTCGGTGGCGAGGCCCCCTCATTAGCTTACATGTTCCCTGCGTTTCAATTTAGTTGTTTTTTTTTTTTTTTTTGCCGGATTATCTCTCGCCGTCGAGGCGAGGCCGGCCGCATTGTCGTCACTTGTGAAGAGACACCTAAGAATTTCTCGTACTCCCAGCTGGCCTGCCCCGACAGCCAGGAATGAGGAAGATGAGTTGAGTCTGTGAACGCAATTAGCACATCTAAGGGGCCTGCGCTGCTGTGCGTCACGTCGGTTATTTAGGTGGAGCTCGCAGGTCCAAGGGTCCACCAGAAGCAAATCGTCTGCTCTTTAATGACCGCCATCATTTGTTCAAGATGGTACACCCCTCTACTATTTCCTTGTTTTCTGTGTAATGGCGCCTTCCTGTAGGCTGAGAGCATCAGAAAGAGCACTACAAATGGAGTATCCGCTCAAAGCGGCCGATAAGTACATCAGAGAGGCGCAGGACATGTATGCCAGTTGTGAGACAGAAATGAGAGTTGTTACGGAAGAGTTCAAGGTGGAGGTGGGAGTGCATCGGGGCGCCTTCCTGTTTGCATCGGTGATGGGCAGGCGCACGGATGGGGTCAGACGGAAATCTCCATGTTTGCGGATGACACTGTGGTCTCCAGTGAGAGCAGGGAGCAGGTGGAGGTATGCTCTGGGAAGGAGGGGGCTGAACACTGGCCACAGCGAGACAGCATACGTGTGTTCATGGCAGGGACCCAAGTGGAACGGTGAGACTACAAGGGGTGGGGATAAAGAAGGTCCGGGATGGTCTCCTCCCACGGTCGCATCCTGCTCTTTACCATTCTCCATGACCGGCACTTTTATTGAAATTATTATTATTATTATTATTTGCGGGGTCTATGTATAGTTTAAAATAACAGTTAGCTGTTGGCGTTCACTGAGCCTAGGATCCTAACCGTACTCAGCACTACCTCCTCATCCTTCCGATTTGTCACCAGTGCATCAGGATGTTGACAAATGAATGCTAACCCTCGGGAAAGAAGGGAGCGAGATGTGACCGGACTGTGGCTCCACGGCGAGCGGGGAGGGTCCGATGAGAGAGTTATCAGTTTCAATCTCCAAGCTTCACGGGCGAGACGAGGTAATTCAGCGGTGCGCTCATAGTCCAGTGTGGAGGCTCACTTGTGGAATAGAGAGCTGCACTGGCAAAGCCGTCTTCACCCAACACTGATGTCCGACAGCTACAGAACCGTACAAGGACGACAAAATATACCGGAAATTGCGAGAACCGCCAGCCGGGCCATCCTTGAGCAACTTGTAGGTTCCGCCGTGTTTTGCTCGGTATTCTTGACTGAATATTAAAGCGAATATTACCAACCAATGTTATGTGCTCCACTGCGCTCAAAAATCTGTCCAAATGTTTTTGTGCGACATTGCTAAGCGACGAAGCCGCTCCCCTTGATTGGTCGTCGGACCATTCCCACCTGACACAGGAACGTTGCGTTAAAGTGGGTCTTCGGTTGAATGCGGGTTGCAATGCCAGGCGACGTTGGATAGCTAATTATGTAGCGCTGGAATACAACGTGGTTTCAACCTCACCCTAACTTCAGGTGTCCCCTATCGCTGACAAGGATAAACCAATCAGAGAACAGTACGTAGTACATTTACCTCAGCCACTTTTTGTGTTACGGGTACGTACTGTGCTTCAACATTATATGACTGGACATTTGTATGTGTGAGGACCTCCAAAAATGGCACCTGTTACTCGAACTCAAGGCTATCAGTCACGCAGTAGATCATAGGAATAGAGCGGCTAACAAAGAGCTCAACAATCATGAATCAATGGTACGGGAGTGGAGGAACAGGAGCAAGCAGATGAACCAAGACAAGTAAAGAAGAACGAACAAAGGACCAAAGCGAGATGGCCACAGTTAGAGGACAAAATTGAACGCTGGGTCATTGAAGAGAGAACAGAGGCGTCTCTGCTCGACTCAAGACAGCTGAACAGTATCCTGAGTTATCCTGAATGGGTCGAATAAGGTTCGACTGTTTTGTTTCGCTTTACATACCGTTTGTTTTGTCATGCGCCTCATAATGCGGGGCGCCGGATATACCCTCCGTGGTTTATCATGTAAGCTATTAGCATGTAATTGTTAGCGCTAGTGTTCCTAGTAGTGATGTTATTAGTGCCTGCCCCCTATTGCTATCACAGTCTCGCTTTCAAACCCAACCGGTCAAGGCAGGAAGCCGGCCACATTGTGCTTGGACCTGTTCACTTTCTGCACCGCAGTGTTTCCTCGCCTCCATCGCCATTTGCTCGCTCCTGGGGAAACGTTGGGAGTCTGTAGATCACCTCAAAGAGCGTGGTTCAGACCAAACTCCGGGAATCAAACCGACGACTCGTCCTACCGATCGACCCACAGGCACTCCTCTTTCGAGTATTTGCAAGCCGTGCTCTTCAAGTGTAGACCGAAAGGGTGAAATCAAGAGTAGCTCGGACTGATGACCGATTTTTGGGTGAACGCGAACATTTTTGTCGAAGTGAATGTCACCAATCAGCCGCGGCCCCCGGACCACAACGGCATTTATCAGCTGCCCTGCAACCAGGCGGCTTGAACACGCATTCCCCCCTTCGACCTGTATGGATCCGACTCCGTGAGCTAACGGGCGAGCTAAGTGTGACTGACCCTCGAGGTGTAGATGCCCAGGACTCCTCCCCAATCAATCGGAACTAAGGAAGCCTTTTTTGCTGAAACATCTTCAATAGTCGCTGAGGTTGGAGCTGCCGGGCAGGAGGCCTGGAGGAAGATGAGGTGACGACCCCTGAAGGGAGCAGCCGAAAGGAGGAGGTAGAAGGATCTTCAATAGTGTACGACGTCCGATGATCCGCTCTCCGCTCCAATGGCATTGGACGGGCTTTGTCTTGTTTATTCGGCCCACGCACTTCAGCGTCACGTGCCCTCACTCTTTCATCCAGCCCTTCTGTCGAGGTGTATCCGGCCCACGCAAAAGACACATTGTCCGGTGTGTGATCTGTTTTATACGCCCGCGCTCCTGTTGCCCTTCATCCCGGCTACAATAACAATTAGCAATTCAAATGGCGCATTGACTGCCATTGCCTCCTTTCATCGGCGCTCACCCACCCTCTGTGCGGCATCGCAGGACGCTCCGTCAGAGCGATCCATACCGTAAGGTCATCGCTCCCGGCTGCTCTGTCAGCCCCGCGACACGGGAAGCGTTTCATCTTCGCCTGTTAAGGATTAGAGAACGTCCACTATCGCGCGCGCAGGATTAACGGACGCGGTCACAGGTCATTTCCAGCAGATGGCTAGGCTATCATTAGCATCTTAATCATCGCGGTTTTCTGTGGCCGATAGCCGATAGCCGCCGCCGTGCGGGGGCCTGGTTGCTAAGACACCGGCGCTGTGAACTGGAAGCAGGAATCACGCCGATCGCAATATGGCGGAATTCAGAAGCCTTACTGTGAATATTCAGGGGGATGCTAACCGGCTCGTACGCTAATTCCGGAGCGAGGCCCCGGCCGTTATCTTAATAGCGTCGATGCAAGCACACGGCATAATTCTACCGACGCGGCAGTCGAGTCGTTTTTATCGGCGCCGACATACCATCCGCACAACACCTAATCCCGCTTATGTGCTAATAGAAATGTGGATATACGCCGTATCGCTGCGTGCGCCCAAAAGAAAACAACATTAAGATGGCTTTATGCACTCTGCATGCAGGTGCGCACACACACATGCACACACACTCCAGGTCTGGTCGGAGGGGGGATATTATTTAATGGAATCGTGTTTTTTTTTTTTTCCTCTTTTTTTTTTTTTCCCCGGCTCTTATCGGCCTCTCAACAGACACCCCGTTAGCCCTGCCAGGAAAACAATGAGAGCTCCCGGCCTTTTGTCAGGACAAGTATCCAGCATATCCTCCCCTGCCGATGTGTAACCCCCCCCCCCCCCCCCCCCCCCCCCCCCCACCACAACAAAAAAACAAAAAAAA
>CAAKHD010007789.1:4872-30719 GCA_901007705.1 Fistularia tabacaria
GAAGAAGAAGGAGAAGAAGGAGAAGGAGGAGCAGGAGGAGCAGGAGCAGGAGGAGGAGGAGGAGGAGGAGGAGGACGAGGAGCCTTGGAACCAAACTGAAAGTGAGTGTGGAAGCACTGAGTCTGTGACCGAGGAAGAAGAGGGTTTAAGTCGAAGGCTTGATTATGTTGATGAGCTGCAGCTGGTGTGGCCCTGCTCTGAATGCAACACCTGTCTCTGCTTGTGCAATTAAAAACTAAACACACACACACACACACACACACTTTGGGGCTGCTGCCGGGAGGTCGATAGAAAGGGCTTGACACTAAATTTGGTGACTTTGTCTTCGTGCCAGACTCAATGCATGTCTCTGTAAACTGTTGACGAAGGGTGTTTTAGTCACACACACACACACACACACACACACACACACACACACACACACACACACACACAGACACAACCCTGACATCCAACCGGTGTAATGAAAACCCCCCGGGCCGTTCCCAGAGTAGGCCCCACCCCTGCCGAGCGGCCAATCAGCAGCGAGCTCCCCCGCGGGGTCCTTGCGTCGGCTGATTATCCGTACATGAAGGCCTTTCAGACGCGTTCCAACCTAAAATGATCTGGCGTTCAGGCGGATGGGCCGAACGTCTGAGGGAAAGTCGGATCAGACATTAAGCGGTCTTTAACGGGGGCGGCCCCCCGCTGCTAGGGCTGCGCTATCGCTCATCGACTCGCAGCACATCGTCCTCCCGCCGGTTCGCCGCAGCTGCTGACCTCTTTATAGCACCATGGGAGTTAAATCGCATCTTTTAATGCAGGAGACGCGGGTTTATCCTCCGGCCAGCAGCGAGCAACGACCGGGAGCGAAGGCCGTCCAGACGGATACGTGACCTCGGGTTGTGGTTGCAAAGAACTGAACGTCCGTCCTCCTGCGTCCTGCCGACACGGAGAGGCAGGCCTCTCCGCCCCTTCTCGCCGTAGATGTCAGGGCTGCTGGAGAAACTCAAATGGTTGGTGCACAATAACTGGAGGTTCGCACGACGCGGCGTCTCCGCCGTCAGTCGGTGCAATCAGCACGACGACAGGGGCCTTCAGGCAACACTTATTTTAGAACAACTCTCCTTGTGTTTAGGTGTTTTGTCAAAGCGGCTGCTGTCACATTCCTTATTATCATGTCTGGTCCTATTTCCCGTCTGCAGATTCTTCCTGAGGCTTCAGCTGTTGGTTGTCACTCTGTCACCGTCACCTCTTCACCCACAGACCGATAAATGAATGCAGAATCTCATCAAAAACCAGAAATTAGAGCCAGGGTCTCTTTGTATCTGCAGGGAAAGACAGGAGAGGACAGAAGCGCTCACAGCCCTTCCTTACTTATTTCAAAAGTGTACAGGGGTGTATTTTTGTAGTCGTCAGTCTTGCCTGAGATCTTTTCTTTCTAATTGTTATTCCTGTTGTCTGTGTTTGATATTTGTTCTTCACGGCGGTCTTGTTTCCGCCCATCTGTCCGTGCCGGTGAGGATGTCAGAGAGGGAGATGTTAAATGGATCCATGCTTCACTTGCATGACTCCTCAGTGTTTCTTCCTATCACAATAGTTCAGGCTTCGTATTACATTTGGATTCTCAGCCTTTCCTTCCATCTGGCCTCTGATAAGTGTTTTGACCGCTGCCTGCAGTACTGCTCTGCGACGGCCCAATGGTAATGGAGTAATGGAGTAATGGAGTAATGACGGGCCCATCTCTGCCCTGAAAAAGGTTGAAGTAGTCGAAATCCATTTACCTTTCTTCACACTCGAGGGAACAAGAAGTTCCCTTTTTAACATTTCTTCAGAGCTTTCCCGTCTGGTGCTAACAACCAGTGCACTGCCTGAAACAACTTGTGTCGTTGTCATGGAAACCTGAGCACGGCCTCTCAGCCTGGGTGGGACCGCATATAAACAGCTCTCTGAAGCACTGGATCTTCTCAGAAGTTGCAGAAGATGTCCGTCCACAGACCCGCTCTCACACATCTCAACAGCAAAGGAGCTTGAGGGCTCTGAATGTCCCCCAACTCACGCTTGTTTTTGGGGGCCTCTCCAGCGGACCAGCAGAAGAAGCGCGGAAAAAATGCGAATCCGCTCGGAGTTCCTTTTTCAGAAATTTGCAACAGGTCAGCCCTAAACAATAATGATCAAATGATCATTTATCTAAGCGTCTCTCCACATTTACAGACGAGTTTCTGTGGCGTAGAGGATGGTCTCGGTGTCGGAGCGCAGCCTGCCGGAGGCTCTGCTCTGCTCTGAGGAACATGGAAATTTGAGTTATAGGTGCCTTTTGAGTGGAAGGGCTGAATGGTTGCGGGAGGAATGAAAAAAAATCCCATTACTGATGTGGAAATGAGAAAGTATTGTCTCTCCGTTTTATCTCCATTTGCACTCACTTTCAGAAATGTTCCCTGGAAGTGAGCCTTCGCTGTCCCTGCCCCCCCCCCCGCTCCCTCCCCGTCCCGCTCTCCGGTGGACGTCTGCGAGCGTTTATCCCAACGCTGCCTC
Organism: Fistularia tabacaria; assembly: GCA_901007705.1. Taxonomy (NCBI): domain Eukaryota; kingdom Metazoa; phylum Chordata; class Actinopteri; order Syngnathiformes; family Fistulariidae; genus Fistularia; species Fistularia tabacaria. The sequence goes on from CAAKHD010007789.1 coordinate 7,387, forward strand.
AATGACACGCCGCTTAACTTTGCTATCAATACTGTTTATGCAGAGGCATCGATTTGCTGCTGCAACTGCGTTTGGGCACGTCTTTGCACCAGCGGGAAACGTCCGGTGTCCAAATACATCTTTGACCTCCACCTGCAGCTCCAGCAGCCCGATTTCATGCACCGTGCTACTCCACCTCAGAGTCCTGCAGGTCTGTGCGAGAACCCCTTTCATTGATTATCACCTATTGATCAGAATGTGCCGTAGCGGAGCTACGTACATCTTTTCGTTGCGGTGTCGTCCGAAGTCTTCGTCGACCGCCGACATCGGTTATTAATTAGCTCGGTATCCTCTTGTCACATCTAACAGAGCAGAACCCTTCTTGACAGTGACACCATGCAGGATATCCCTCCGCCCCCCGTCTCTGCAGGGTATTAATCATCCAGCTGATGAGTTTCCAGCTCCTGTCATGACAAACACACACGTGACAAGGAGGACTCGTAAGACCAGGCTTTCCTAAGAAGCTCTCGAGTGTGTCAATGTGCCTCCGAACACCTCCTGGCTTCTTATTTCCCTGAAGACGGGGGTCATTTCTAAAGACTCTGTGGAAGTCGGAGGAGAATTCGAGCCGCTTTTCTGGTCTTCTTTGCTCCAGAGCCCGTCGGCCGTGGCAGCGGTGCCGGAGACGTCGGGGCTGCAGGCTGTCTTGGAGCAGGCCTGCCGAGTACGGCGGCCGTCAGTGTTTCGTCGACGTTCCACAACCCGGCGAGATCGGAGCTCCTCTCCGCGATCGCAGGAAACAATCTGCTGCCATCAAATCCTATTACAGTGGATTTTCCTCCTCAGGAGTAGTGAGAATTAAAATGTCATTGTTTGCAGGCTGATTTTGATGCCCGCAAATATTGAAGGGCACGTCACAATCCTGGCGGCGCACCAGTTCTCAAATCCCTCCGTAAATTGTACTTCCAGGGATTAACGGCGTTTACATCCCGGGCTCGCTTTGAACTGCAGGATTACGTGTGTGGAGCGCACACGTGTGTGCACGTACCTCTGGGTTCCCCTGCAAAGTGGCGTTTTGACACCGTCCCGACAGCTCCTCACCACATCAAAGCTGACACACTTAAGCTGCTCGGATAACTTTTTAAAACCTCATCAATAAATCATGCCGCCGCCATCGCGACGCTTCTAATGCGAAGCCCCCACCAGACGTGCCGGGGACTTCCTGACTGCTGGCCCCTCAGAGCCGTGACCCCGTTTCCTCTGTCGCCTCAGTGCTTTCACTCCGCACGCCCGGGGGTGGAGCCGCTCCGACAGACCTCCACGGCATCTGCTTGTCCGGGGCAGCAGGGCCGCGCCTCTGAAGGCCCCTGGTCCGATGGAGCTTCCGAAATTCAAGAGCTTACGGAGGAGTGGCGAACCTTCTCCCGTGGTCCAGATGGAGAACGAGGAGCTCGGAGAATTAGTTGTCCTCCGGACGGAAGGAGTAAAGCGTTCGATCAGTTATGATAAAATGATAAACGATGATAATGATAAATGAGGTGTGAACGATCGAGTGTCTCCTTATGATATGTGAGGAACACAGCGGACGCTTGGATGGAGATACCACTTGCCAGTGAGAGGGGGAACGGTCGAACGTCTCCAAGATGGCCCTGGGTGTAACCTACCTGAGCCGCAATGAAGGGCCGCGTGCATGGATTCATTGTGAATGAAAATAATAGAATAAATCCCTTTGACATTGCCCTGAAAAAGCCATCGGGGGTGGACGTGCCACCCGAGCAGGTGGGATCCTTAATGTGCGAAAGACGGTTTCAGGAGAGCCATTTTGAAACGCATGTATTTGGGATTGGATTGAGAGCGGCAATGAGTCCAGGACGTGAGGCCTCGGGCGGGTCCGGGCTGTGTTTGCGGCGCTCGTCTCTGAGCGCATCCATCTACGAGGAACCTCCGCCGAGGCCATCACGCAGACATGTGCCCGGCAGTGTGTGAGCGCAGCCATCTGAACAATGAAAAAAAGCGGCCCATAAACCTGTCTGATATCATCGGTGTGGCTTTAAAGGCTCTGTGCCGCCACGGAAAAGGCTTCTCTGTTGTTCTGCGGTCGCTCGCAATAACTCCGAGGTGTAAAATTACAGCTGTGAAAGAATGAATTTGCTTCTGGCTGCCTGATAACAGCAAGGCCCCTCTGCTTTACGAGCTAATAAGAATTTCATTCTTTTCCGCCGCGTCAAAGCAGTGCCGCCCAGATCTGCTGGCTGGCCGCTGCCTCTCGCTGAGCCTCTGTGCACCGCCGCGCCCGAAGGGGGTCAGGAGGTAGGTCGGTAGGCGGGTACAGTAGATGCCAATGACTGCGGAGCCCCGGTCCTACCTGAGACCTTCCCGTCCTGACGTTGGCCTCAACGTGGCGCTTCTGCATAGATACTTGAGGACTTCAGTGAGGAGACCCGTGATCGGCTGGATCCCAGCAAAGACCCACAACTCCAGTTACCACGGAAACCGAACAAGTGGAACCATGGCGTTACTTCTTAGGTTGTCATTTTCAGCTGAGTCCGGGTCCTCCTCGGAGTCTGGTGGTCGTTGATCTTCTTCAGAGCGCCCGTGTGTTGAACAAAGCTGCCCTCAGAGCGCTGCAGACCAGCCCACGGCTTGGTTAAAAACAACATGGATACAAAGAAACATTGGCAAAGAGTGCAAATTTGGACAGCACGTGTTTTATCAGCTGAGAGGCCAAGATTGATCTACTGAAGGTATCTGAAAAAACAACATGCGCATAGTTATTACTTCTGTTAAAATGTGCATAGATAGTGTAATTTGTGTGCACTCCTTTTGTACTTGATTTTATGGATTCAAGTATCCATCCATCCTCTCTCCTCTGGTACAAATTGCACAGTTCTGTACAGATGTATATTTTTACCTACTTTCTATATATGTTGACCCTTATATTTATTGCTGATTACAAACAAACCAGTTACAAACCAGTTAAAAACCAGTTACAAACCAGTTACTGACATGATCAGGGCGTGCAGCGTTCCTCTGCTGAAGGAGCACACCTTCTCCTGCCCCGCATGGGCTCCAGGTGCTGGTGTCATCTTTTTGCTGACATGGAGTAAAGGAGAGGAGCTTCCACACATCTGCACGGGTTCCTCCCTTCCGTCTCCTGGGCATCAGATTAAAGCAGACGAGGTAACAGCAGGATAAATCTCACACCTTAAAAGGTTTTGCCCGCAACCATCAGCAGTTTTATTCCACGCCACGGCGCTGAGCCGTGCGCTTAGTGAGGAAACGGCAGATCTTCTGGCAGCAGACTCAGCAGCTCCAGCCCTGCAGCCCTCTGTGGTTTCCAACCAGATATGAGGATTACCTTTGAATACTTCTGCCTCGCCACGTGGTAATTCTGCGGGGGCAGAAGCTCGCCACCCTGCAGGCGGCGGGCGACACGTGCAGGTCAGTAGAGGGTCTGAGCGGCCTGAGCGGCCGTGCTCCGCCAGCTGCTGCTGCAGGACCGTCCCACACTGGGAGAATCAGCTTTTTTTTACGCCATCTCTCGGGGAGTGCCAAGGACACGAAGATACAGCGAGATAAGATGATACCAAAGGTTAGAAGATCTCCTGGAATGAGAAGGTATCACCCCATCTGTCTGACGTCCCTGAAGTAAATGGCTCAGGTGGAAGACAATGGAGCCCTAACGCTTTTCCGCCGCGCAGATGCAACTCCACAGTAACCCTGTTAAAGAAAACGGATTTAATCACGGCGATGCGCTGGTGCAGAGCTTAGCCCTGCCCCCGTCAGCTAGAAGGTCCCTGGTTGGATTCCCGCAGGGGATCTTTCTGTGTAAAGTCTCCATGTTCTCCCTGTGTCTGTGTGGGGTTCCTCACGGTTCTCTGGGTTCCTCCCACAATCCAAACACATGCAGGAGCTTCACTGCAGACCCTGAAATGTGCAGACATGTGAATGAGAGGGCGAATGGCTGCAAGTCTATATATGAGGCCCTGTGATTGGACGGGCCTGCGGTGAACCCCACCTCTCGCTCCATTTCAGCTGGGATGGGCTCCACCCCCAAGAGCCCAAGGACAGATTCAGCAGTACAGATAATGAACGGCTGATGAGTGGAAGTGAAAAAGAAGAAAAGAAACCCTCAAACTGAGCAGTTGATGAAAGATACTTGTAACCTGATCCTGATTGAAAGCAAAGAAGCCTCTGGACTGGAGCCCTGGATCCGACCTGGTCACCATCCTCCCCACGAAAAAAAGTGTGATCGGACCAGATCCTCCGGGAGCAGATGCTCCTGATGTTACTGGGAGGTGGACGGCTCCAGTCCTGGAGCTGTTGCTCCTCCCCAGCGGCTTGGCCTCACTGCAAATAAGAAGTCGAAATAATGGCTCGTCCTCCCCGTCCCCGTGAAAACCTCGTAAAGAGGTCGTCGGTGCACGGCTACAGGATCACGAAGCTGCGCTCTTCCATGGCTGTTTCCAGCAGCTGCCGGGCGAACAGGGGAGCCGCTCCGGCTCCAGCCTTTGTTGATGCACGGCTTGATTGACGCGCCGTGCATTCAGGGTCGCGAGGGTGGCCGAGTCCTTTCCGGAGCGCACCATTCAAATGCTAATGTGTGCAAACATACTGACGGAAGAGAATGCGCGCAGCCAAGCAGATGCTTAGAAGGAAGCCGGTCCTTTGTAGGTGGGCATAATTCTGGATATTTTCATCTCGCAACTTCTCCCTATCAGCCGCCGCCCGCCAAAAGCCGATTGAACCCGGTCAGTGCCGTTGTGCCCAGCCATTGTTCGTCCCCCGGAGAGCATCTGCAGCCCCTAGTCCGGCCCGGGAGACGGAGGCTGATATATACAGGAGCAGGCGTCTGCTCTGGAAATACGATGGACGGGCGGTCCGGTCCGGTCCATCAACGCCTCGGGATTTAAGTACAAGGAAGTAAAAAATAAATAGGGTGGATTGATGTGTTCTTCGTCGCCGTCGGCTTCGGCGTGGCTGCCAGGTCGTACCTGCCGAGGCGGTGGGGCGGAGAAGATTTGAGACGATTTGAGAGAATCCGTGCGGTGCGCACGACTGGAATCCTCAATTATGCGGTTTGATTCGGGCTGGTTTTCAGCGGTCGAAGAACACATTTTTGAAAAGGCTGGAGCGACTGATATTTTACTGTGAACTCGGGCAGCAAATCACTCGTTTGAATCCTCCTCCGAGTGGAGATGGTGTCCTTTGATAAACCGGCTGACATTTGACAATATCGCTTTAAAATATCTTTTCTCACTTCGGTTTGTTTACTTCAGTGCGTTAAAGGAGCAGCACTCGCCTGGTAATTTCTCCGGCCTGCTGGAGAAAATGTTTCCATGTCGGAGGGATATTTGGATTATTTACATAGTCATTTATTTATTCATCTCTCGCTTCACTCATTTGTTTTCACTAATTAATTGAATTAATGTATCAATTTGCAATGTCATGATTTTATTCATTCCAGTTATATTTATGGACCTCCTTACTCAAAGCCTATCCCAGTGTTCAATGCTGGAGAGGCGGGCTCTCCTACAGTCGTCCAATCACAGGGCCACTCACACAGACACGCAACCACTGGCCTCCTCCGGACATCTGGACCACGCAGGCTCTCTGGTCATCCTTCTGCACGTGCGTGGACTGTGGGAGGACTCTGGAGACCCGTGGGAACCCCGCCATGACACGGGGAGAACACGAAGACTCCACCCAGGGAGCGAACCTTTCTTTTAGTTGCTTTACTTGTGGCTCTTTATCTTCTTATTCTGTCACCGGCCGCTGCATTTTCAAAGCCGGGCCTCTGATTCTCCTCCATCCTTTGCTGCTCGAAGGCTCCGTCACTCAGAGCCGTGACGGTTTCAGTGTATCTGCCCTCAGCACTGAGCGTTTACCTTTTGCCTCCTCGCTCTCTGTCTCAAACAGCGGGAGGCCCCGCCGACATCATCCCATCATGTTCCAGTCAGGCTTCTGTCAGTCGAGAGTCCTTTGAGGGTTAATGGAGGCCGACGTTGTCTACTTCAGCTCAGTGGAACCATGGCGTTACTTCTTAGGTTGTCATTTTCAGCTGAGTCCGGGTCCTCCTCGGAGTCTGGTGGTTGTTGATCTTCTTCAGAGCGCCCGTGTGTTGAACAAAGCTGCCCTCAGAGCGCTGCAGACCAGCCCACGGCTTGGTTAAAAACAACATGGATACAAAGAAACATTGGCAAAGAGTGCAAATTTGGACAGCACGTGTTTTATCAGCTGAGAGGCCAAGATTGATCTACTGAAGGTATCTGAAAAAACAACATGCGCATAGTTATTACTTCTGTTAAAATGTGCATAGATAGTGTAATTTGTGTGCACTCCTTTTGTACTTGATTTTATGGATTCAAGTATCCATCCATCCTCTCTCCTCTGGTACAAATTGCACAGTTTGTACAGATGTATATTTTTACCTACTTTCTATATATGTTGACCCTTATATTTATTGCTGATTACAATTTGATGCCTCTGCCCTGTTTGCCCTCCAGTTGCCCCTCAGGAAAGTTTTTTTCTGATTCTGATTCATTCATCCATCCCACAGTAGAAGTGCAAACATTTGCACTTGTGAAAGTGCAAATGTGAAATGTTGAGTGCATAGACAAATAAAAGCATAGACATGGTGGTGTTGTGTAAACTCTAGACTACGAAGCACCACCGGCACTTTTCAGAGTCTTTATGAATTGGTGATGTTGGCCTGAATCCTTTTCCCAAAAAAATGACATGGAAACTTTGCAGCGAGAAGAACATCTCCGGTAAGCCTTGACCCCGGAGGTGATTCCCTCCCGCTGACCCTTCCTCCTCCTCCTCATCCTCCCCTCCTCCTTCTGCTCCCCTGCAGAGTTACTGTCCGCCTGCCACGAGCTCCGCTGTCGCTACGGCTGCGTGATGACGAGGAGCGGCACCTTCTGCTTCTGTGCCGACGGCTTCGAGGTCGGCGAGGACGGGACGAGCTGCCGAGGTAGGATCCGTTGGTGGGGTCTCCTTTGCCCTCGCCCGGACAGTGTCTGCAGGCATGCCTCCGTCCTCGTTGCACGCTGTGTCTCTCACCTTGTGTGCTCCTCATACTGTCCACACCGGAGGCCTGGTTCCATGCAGCGGCCGCAGAGAAGACAAAGGTCTGGTGTCAAAGGGGAGTTGTGTTCTCTGACACGCCTTAGAAATTCTTCGAGGCGCTCCGACGGCGGACGAGGACATTTGGCAACCCAGCGTCCGCGACCTCCGGAGGCTCAGACCGCCGTCACAGGCGTGATCCTGTCCGGGTCACGTTTGAGCACGGCTCCTTCTCTTCCCTTTTGTTTCCTCCATAAGATCACGACGAATGTGCCATGTACGGGGCGTGCAGCCAAACCTGCACCAACACCTACGGCTCCTACAGGTGTGGCTGCACTGAGGGCTTCGTCCTGCAGCCCGACAAGACGTCCTGCAAGGCCAGACAAGGTGAGCGGTGCCAACACAAAAAACGCAATCTGCATGGAACAGCCGCCCTTCCTCTCCCCTCTTTGTAAACAAAGTTTTGTACAAAGTGAGGTAAATCCCGGCCCAAGACGGCTGCAGCGTGGCAGCAGGCGCATCGATCAGTGCTAGGGGAGCAGCAGACGTGGTCAGTGCAGGAGAATGATAAAATTAATGAGCCTGAGAAGCGGAAGCCGTCTGGAGGATTCTACGCAGACGCGGCGGCCGCGGTTACCCCGTTCAATGCTCAGTCTCGGAGCTCCGACCGATGGAGAAAAAAACAACGGCCGGCCGGATGAGGATACCGATGGGCCCGTGTTTGTTTGGAGGATTGGAAGCGTCGGGAGGCGGTGAGCGGGTTGAGCGCCACCGTCTCAGCTTTTGATCAAAATGAGCGGTGTTCGAGCAGGAATAAGCCCAGGATGATTACCCATAAACCCAACAGAAGCTAACGCTGGGGCGCATTAATATTAATCTAGCATAGAGCAATCGTAGTAAGGCGATAACCACCGTGTTACCGTTAGTTGTAAAAGCTCATGAATATAAATTTCAGACGGAGCTCTCTGAGGCCCGAAGATGAGGAGCAGCGGGGTATGAAAAACACGCCCGCTGTAAGATTGGAATTGGAAGTCTAGAGTGCAATATTTCTTCTGGGGGAATTAATCTTGATCTAATCTCCTCTCATTTGGTTGTGACTAAAGTCAGACGCATGGCATTTCTTTATTGTGTTTGTCATCCAAACAACGGCGCGGTGGTTAATGTGTCTGCTCCAGAATGCCCCGCCCCACCGGGCTGCAGGGCGGGGGTTAGCCGCACGCTGCAGCCAGACACACTCATTGAAACAGACTGGCGAAAGTCGTGGTGGAGGGATCGCCACGTGCACGGTCTCTCACGCGTGTGTTTCTATCCCAGAAGAAGAGTGTGGGACCTCACCCACGCCGCTGCCCGAGGAGCAGCGCAGTCATTCCAGAGCCCTGTTTAATACAAACATTTATTTTTTCTCACCGTTTGTGATGGAAGCCAGTTCATAAAAAGGTGGCAGGAAAGTAAGAAAATGTTCAGCACATCTTTGCCATCTTTGAACACAGCTCAGCAATGATTCTCAAGCGGAAGTGTGCGGACGAGCCTCACACAATTACGGAGATGACAATCAACAAGTGAGATCATGAATGGTTCTAAGTGCTGTCTTAGGAGAACAGAGCTCCTCTCTGAGAGTTCATCTGCAGCGGCTGATGCTGTTAAAGTGCCGCGGCGTTCAGAGCCGTCAGTCACCGGCTAATGCGGCTCCAGGAGGGACCCACGCATTTCACGGCCTTACGTATAATTTGAATTCAAAAACTGCACAGGGCTTTATGAAGGTCTGGCCTGCCGTGAGGTGTTTCCTCTCACGAGGGGTTATTATGGGGCTGCATGGTCAGCCTCCTATGTGACGGGTGATTGGCGGACGGAGTTCCTGAATCCTGCCATCCGTGGCGTGGAAGCAGGCAACCTCTCCTGTGCGGGAATCCCGCTGTCACCCCTTTCATGTGTGTTCGCGTCTCCCGCCGCTGCCGCTACACTCTGAAATCAATCTTTGGCTGCCTGATTGGGGTCAGCACGCTCCTGGCCAGGATCTGAGCAGATCTGCAGGCCGGCGGGGGAGGAAGGAGTCCCACGGCTGCATTACGGAGGCGTAATGTGATTAACTGAACGGGACTCGGAGATGGAACTCCTCCGGATAAAAAAAGGACGGGCCGTCTGGCCTCCCGTGAACCTTGGCAGGGCCGAGCTCACATCAGGATGTCGGCTCTGGGTTTATTTGCTGTTTGGTAAAGTGTCTGGGTTCGGTATGTCTTCTCAGATTTATCACCGTCAGGTTATCCCACAGATGTGATGGATTCTTCTGCTCACCCCTCGTCCCTCCCGTGGCCGCCCTCTCTCCTCCTCCACCGTCCGTCGCTCTTTTCTCTGTGCTCTTCCTGCATCGAAGTCCGTCTATCTTCTGACGTACCAGCAGAGGAGAGAAACCCTGATGCCTCGTGTCTCCCCAGATCCCGGAGACGGCCATCCCGTGCTCCTGCTGGGCGGTTTGGATCGAATCGCCATCACGCAGCTGAACGGGACAGGCCTCCAGCCTCTGAGGTCCCTCGGGGCCAACGGGACGCTGGCCTTGGACTTCCAGCACGCGCGGGGTAGCGTCTGCTGGGTTCTGTCCACCGAGCCCTCCGGGCATCTGCGCTGTGCGGAAATGAGGAACCTGCGCGGGTTCACCCGGGAATGGGAGACCAGAACACAGAAGAGCCTGCAAAGTAGGTCTGCCGTGGGTCCTGGGTTCTGATGGGGAGGAAAGGAGGGCAGCGGCGCTTTGGACCCGCCTCCTGAACGCAGCGCAAACCACCACCCCGATTTCACGGTTCACTAATAAATCACGCTAATGTTTCTCATCATGCTAATGCTAATGTTTATCTTTTATCCAATGGCATCGCGTTCAGTGTTAAACCCTTTAACGGCGAGCAAACACTGGTCCGATTGCCGACAAAAAATAGCGGACCAATCAGACGGCGGTGTTCTGATGAGCAGTCGAATTCAAAAGGAGAGAAGGTGTCTCGCTGATCATGTCCGTAAGCTGTGCAGGATATCTGCCTCAGGTTGTGTCCGCTGAGATGTGCATGGTGTCCTGATGGAGACCAGATGGTCGGAGCCGGCCAGAGACTCCGAATGCACTCAAACCAGAGAATTGTTCCACACGTTGCACATTGTAAAGCTTCTGTAGAGGAAGTTGACAGGAAGCTCGCAGGTTCTACATCGGTGTCTGCGGAGGATCCTCAGACACACGGGTGATGGTCCATCCACGCCCATGGACGGTGACCGTCCAAACATCTCAGCAGCAAAATCCTGAAGTGAAGGTCCTGCACGCTGAGCCGGCAGCTTTTCTATTGGTGTGGATTGAAAGTACTTGTTGTGATTCCCTCTTAAATTGGACAAGCTCACATGGATTCCCATATAAAGCAAAGTCCAATCAATATTACCATCAATTAATATGACTAAAAATGATCATACCAAATAAATGCTAATGCCTGGGGTAATCCAGGGTATTTCCATTGTATTTCAGATTTTGTTTTGTTGTATTTATTTGTAATTTGTTATGTGAGTAAGATATCCACCCCCCCCCCAGATGTGGAGCAGATGGCCGTGGACTGGCTGACCGGGAACCTGTACTTTGTGGACCGGGTCGGAGACAAGATCTTTGTGTGCGATCGCAGTGGCAACACCTGCGTCACCATCGTACAGCTGGACCTTCTCAATCCCAGGGCGATGGCCCTGGATCCTCTCATGGGGTGAGTGTGTGAGTGAAACCCACACCTCTGCGCGATACACAAACCTCGTTAATCATCGCGTATCTTTAGTGGGGCGGGGGGGGGGGGGGGGGTGAAGAAAGGACTGTGCAAAACCATCGAGTTGTCTGGAAGAAGTGAGTGAGATACAATGAAGGATTGAGATGATTCCCTGTCCTGGATGGTTGATGCTGCTTGTGTCTAGATGCGCCTTTGCACTCGCTGTTTTCCGCTGCACATCTTCTGAGTGGAAATCCCCCCGCAGGGCTTTCTATGACAGGGTTTTTGTCTCTGTGAAGATCAGAAAAAATAAGGCCTTCTGTGGAATAGAAAAAAAGCCTGGGGGGGGACTGACAGTCGCACCAAGTGGAGTGTTTGTGAATTAATAGGGTTCCCCAGTAGATCCATGATGGAACATGTGCCAAGGAAAGGGGGGAGGAGGGACGCGGCAGCAGCGGCTGGACGTGATTGGTGTTTTGAAGATGTTTCTCCTCTCGGGGCGAGTGGTTCCTCTGGTGATGGGACCGGGGTCGGGCTTAGACGGCCCGCAGGCCGGCAGCTCCAGAGGAGATTGCGCCGTGGCTGTGAGCGCTCTCAGACTGACCCGGTTGGAGAAGCCGCCTCTGGGGGCTGTCGGGGAGGAGCTGCGGCAGGTTGGACAAAGAGGGGAAATCGCCATTCTTCTTCCCGCCGTCTTCCAGCTGAGAACATCTCCCTTTCCGCTCGTGTGGAGAGCTAACAAACACAGCAGCTCCCCGTGCACTGCCGGAATGGCTGGAGGAGGAGATTGGAGGTCCCTTTGACCTTCTGAGGGGTTGGACTCCAGCTGCTCTCAATGACAAGCTCTTGGCTGGCCTTACCTTTGCAACAGAAGAACCATCTCAGTGTTCAGAAACCTTCTGGCCTTCCCGGGCTCCTGAGAACCCGATGCAGCGGGGACTGCTAGGGGGTTGGTCTCGAGCCCTGAGCCAGACGTTGGCGACATGATCATCCATAATCTTCTAGACTGTTCTTCTTGCCTGGCCAAGCATGTGAGGGCCACTGGGAGCAGTGAAACCCACGGTCTTCTCTCGCTGCTGTTCTGGTAGCAGAAGATCAAGCTGAGCCACTCTGGGATGCTGAGCTTGCCTCCAGCATCTTCTGCTTCACAAACACTCTTCCACACTCAGACCGGGTGGTAGCTCTGAAGAGGACCATGTCAATTTCTATAAGGAGACCGGAGATCCTTGGGATCCTTGAACATCTAGTCCCGAGAGTGGCTGGCGGTCCCTCCCTCAACGGCTTGTGGGCCACACGGAGCCGGAGAATCACGTTTTTAGGATTGACCAACCGGGCTCTGGTCCAGTTAATGATGCGTGTCTTCTGAAGTCTGGGCTTTGGGTGATTAGCTCTGCGGCAGGCAGCGGAGTCACAGCCGCTTCCAAACATCAGTGCGGGCTGATTTGTATGCTGGTCATCTCCGCAACGTCCCAGTGGTGGAAGATAATAGATGGAGCCGTTGAGGCGAGCCTCCTAAAGATGCACACTGTCGTGGTGTCGTGGACGGCGGTGTCTGCGAGTCGTTGTTGATCGGACGGCGGCCTCCGGCCCGGCGGTACCACATCACAAACGTTTGAGGGTGAAGACGCCGTCGTGCTGGAGAACGCTGAGCGTCTGAGGGTGGTTGTACAACCAGAGGAGCTGCCGGGCCTCTTGGGGTCTGGGGCCGGTTTGACGCCCGGCGGCCCTCAAAGGCTTCTCTCGCCCTCTAATTGGGGAGCCGTGGATCCTGCCGGAGATGCGAGCCTGAGAGCGGTCCGGCGGCCCCGAGCAGCGAGGTGAAAACATGGACCGGGGAGTTGTTAGAAGGCAGCTCAGCGGGAGGAACCCGGTGGTCACAAGATCCTCAGCTCCTCTTATTTTCTGTATTTGTCTCCCCGTGCTCTCTCATCTGCGCCGTTGTTCTCTCATGATGAGAAGGGCTGTGGGTTGGACATCCACCTTCAAAGGGTTTGTGATTGTTCAGTGACTACATTGATTTTTTAAACATTCATTTTCATAGTTAAATGATAGCAGCATAGAAGCATTCTTCCCCAGCTCGAATGGTAAATGTTTCGTTTTCATTATCTTCACTTATTTTCTTATTCAGAAGAAGGATAAGGACCACTGGGCTGTGCAAGAGACCTTAGATTGCTGTTTTGGTTCGACGCGTCCTGGGCTCGCCTTTCACCGAGGGTACGCTACGGTCACCAAACAATATTCTCCAAAACAACCCCCATTCAAAGCCGGTGTGCCTCACGTGCACTGATGGTACAACGGAAAGTTTCCCGTTTGCGTGGGGCTGAACTGGGCAGGGGCGGGAGAAGACGCGCATGGCCTGTGCTTCTGATCTTCTGAGGAGTGGAGAGGGATCTGACCCTGAGAGCCAAAACTCCCCGCACGTATCAGCCCACCGTCATTTCTTATAATTATCATAAATATCTCTAATACTTTCTTGGCACCTCTGCTATTAGCAGTGTGCTTATGACATGGTTTCACGGAAGATAAACGTGACATGGAACGGTCCTTCTCGCTGTTTGCATCTGAGACGTTATCAGAAGGAGAATAAATGCAGAAGGAGATATGATTTTATTAAAAGTGTGTAGGATTGATGCTGAATCCCAGCTTTGTGCGGAAGGTGCGAGCTGGAGGAGGTAATCACCTGACAGCAGAAATAATGCTTTAATTTCCTTTGCTGGGAGACGCTGATATACGGTGCTAATTTTTGCCAACTCCGTTGGAAAACAGCAAAACTGGGGCAGGTGATGATTCTGCATTAAGAAATAATGCTTCCATTTCCCTTCATAATCACAGGTGATGCACCGGGTTATTTTCTTTCAATTACAAGACTTCACAGCTCGGATCCAAACACGGCCACGGCTCTGGAAAGACTTCCCATGCTTCCTTCGTCTCCATTCCAACGGCACGGCAGCGTACTTTTACCCAAATATAAGTAACATAGGAGCAAAAAGGATGTTTCCAGGGCGACAGGGAGATATCACCTGGCCGCCGACACCACTGACGGAAAATGTCCATCTGAGGGAGCGAATGACGGGGCGGTTTAGAAGCCACGGTCGCGTCAGAGCCGGGATGGAACCCTGGCAGATGTCGGATCCAGCCGTATATTTATCAAATTTCCCATCTTCTGCTTTACAACCGTCAGGGGTCTCTCCGGCCACGGAAGCCCGAGCGTCAGCGCTTTCCGGCTCCTAATCCGGTTGGCCGGGGATCCAGGCTCCTTGCTGATGCCGCCGGGTCCGGGGTTCAGAGAGCGACTCAGCCTCTGTGTCCAGGTGGAGGTCATTATCCCTGGAAGCAGTCGGACTGCTGTCCACATGGACCCTCCAGCTGCACGTGCAGAGCTGAGCCAGCCTCCGCCGGAAGCCGGGCTCACTCCTTTACCTCGGAAGGATAGCCGTGGGCGGTTATTAGAGGTGGAGCCTGTCCCGATGATTGGGGAACACCTTCTGTTCCACAGGGTGGCACAGGGGCTCCCCGCCTCTTTACATCGATTTCCCAAAACTGCGCACGTCAGATTTCATCTATCAGTGGATTTGCGTCCGCGGTGCCAAAGACCTCCCAAGGGGCCCACCGCAGGGTTTGGAGGGTGTAAACTCAGCCGGGCCTCCTTTCTCTGTCGCATTCATGACGTGCCTCCTCAGCTCTTTCATTAATTTCCACCGGTTCGGCCCGGCCTCAGAAGGACGCTCCTGGCTGGACTCAGACAGCACGCAGAGCTCATCCTCACCGCTGAGACACCGCCGGTTCTGAGGTTCTGAGGTGGCCTCGTTTACAGAGCCGCTCTTAACTCGGCAGAGGCCCTCCAGCGGTAGGAGAGCATTCACCTCTGAGGCTTCCTCAGCATAAATAAATGACTGAATAGATTCAATCTGATAAATTCATGTTTAATCTCAGGCAATTTGTAATATGCATAGGACACACACACACACACACACACACACACACACACACACACACAACCACACACACACACACACACATACCAGTGGATTTGAGCTGAGTGAGAGCCTGGCTGTGGCAGCTGCAAAAACATCCAAACTGATTTGTGGCCCAATTCCTGGAGGTGGTGTCCGTCCCCTGGGTGGACCAGCCACCAGGGTTGGGGATTATTTCAGACAGTGGCCGGAGGTGCCCTCCTGCGCTGGTGCCGGGATGTAGTGTGGATGGAAGACGAGGAGTTGATATTTTGATCCCCGTTTCCTGCACTTTGTATGAAGTTTGCAAGGAACCTTCTAAGGTTGGCAGTTCCTAAGGTGTGGACCTGTGAATGTGATCTCGTGTTTAATCAGACCACACATTTCAGAGGACCCCATCTTTGAGAGTTTCCAGGCTTCGGTCCCCGTCTCGCCGCCCTCTGGAACACCAGAATGCCGCTCTTGCGGTTGCTGCGATGCCATTGCGCCATTGTCTAGAAGGTGGCTGTCATTCATCGTTTAAATCAGGACGGGTTTTAACTTTGCAATCCTTCCGCCCCCTGCAGAATGATGTTCTTCACCGACTACGGGAACGTGGCCAAGCTGGAGCGCTGCAACATGGACGGCACCAACAGGACCCAGCTGGTCAACCAGCGAATCGAGCGGCCCACGGCAGTGGCCCTGGATGTGTTGAAGAAGCTGGTGTACTGGGCGGACGCCTACCTGGATTACATCGATGTGGTGGATTATCAAGGCAAGAAGAGACAGTCGGTGGTTCACGGCAGCCAGGTGAGCGGCACACAGCTGGCCATGCACGCAAACAGCAAGCCTAGCGGAAGCAGGACCTCGACGGCCTTCATTCGGGGAGTGGGTGGCCGTATAATTTTATATTCTCTCCCTTTTGCTGTGGACACACAACATTAGGCCACTATCATCATGACTATTATTATTTAAATGAGTTATTTACCAGATTCACAAAGAGCTTGATTAATCCATGGTCGGTAATTTGAACTCCATGGATGCTATTGTTGCTCCTGCAGCAGGCGGCTGCAGAGAGTCCTTCATAAGGGCTCTAGTTCAATATTTACCGTTGATGATGGGGTTCATTCAGAACTGATTGCTGAAGATCCAGAAGCATGGCAAGCTAAAACCAGTAAAACGTTTATCATAATTATGCTGCACTTACTGGGAGCCCATGACAGGAGGCAAGCTGGAGGAAATGACGAGGGATGCTCGTCCTGGGCTCGGAAAACGTCTGAGACTCGGGCTTCCTGTGGGACCAGGAGCAGCCCCTCCATCGCACTCAGTACCGCAGTTCTCCGGAGACCAGCACCTTTCTGTGACGTCACCTGAGAGGGCGGGGGATGGTTCGTCTCCAATGAAGGACAGCCGCCCTCTGGAGTCCAGGCTCTGTCTGGGCTTCTGCTTCTAGGGGCTTAATCTTCATTTATTTGACTAATTTTTACACCCCTTCGTCTGATGATTCACCAGAATTTGAGAATTTGAACTGTTGGGATGGTCTTCTGTTCATGAATGCATGTCCGATCACCAGGAGGATTTCATTTAGATTCGATACCTAACCAGTATCTTGTCAGTCTCAGTAACTTGTGTGTGGAAGAAGGAGAGCGGGGTTTACACCAGGCTCTGAGTGGAAACACAGTAATTACATGGTGGCTCCGTGCTGTCACACGTCCACCAATGCCTACTGCGGCAGACACAATTATACCACAGCTTTCACCCCCCAACCACCACACATGAATTACATGGCACCTGTGTGTGTGTGTGTGTGTGTGTGTGTGTGTGTGTGTGTACGGAATGTGACCTGCAGCCGGTGCTACACACAGGTGGGTGTTTATCTTATCTGTTTTTATTCCCATTAAATGTTTGTCTGAGAGCGTGTGCGCTCGAAGGTACCTCCTGTGAGCGCCGCTCATCCAGCCGTAGCACCTTCTCTGGTTGGCAGCGTGGCAAATGTAGCATGGAGGAGGTGATGTCAAAGCAGGGGCTTCAGGGTGAGGCTTTGACCGTGTTCATCTTTCATACAGGCTATACAGTGGATCTGCGCATGACTAGATGGTCGTGGCCTTTCCTGTGCTCCCGGCACCTTTGGAGAAAAACATCTCCTCGGTCATTTGTGTCGCTGTTGTCGGCCCGTCTGTCGGTTTCACTTGTGTCGCTTCAGGGGTGATAAAGACAAAAATTTGTTCTGCAGGTGTCCAACGTCTATGCTCTGGCTGTATTTGAGGACTACCTCTACGCTACCCACTCGGACCCCTCTGCAGGGACGGCCGGTGTGGAGCTGCTGCAGATCCACAGGTTCAACGTCACGGCAGAGATCAGGACGCTGGCCAACCTTGGGAGCACCAAGGGACTCCGCGTGTACCACAAACTCACTCAGCCTAAAGGTCAGCCGTACTGATCAGACGATGTACATGTGTGTTGAGACGCAGACGCAGAAGGTCCCGTCTGTGTCGACGTAGAAGAGGCCGCTCTGGCTCACGCGAATGTCCCCCTGTCGAATTGCGTCCACAGTCAGGACTCACGCCTGTGAGGTGGATTCATACGGAAAACCGGGCGGCTGCTGGCACATCTGTCTTCTGAGAGGCAGCTACAAGTCCAGGAGCTGCCACTGCCGAACCGGCTACAGCCTGGGCTCCGACGGACAGTCCTGCAAAAGTCAGTCTGCTTTTCCTCTGTTTCCCACCAACCCACCAACGCACTCGTTAAGATGATCACGTAACCGGCGTTTCCTAGCTAAACAGGGACCGCGGTCCCAATTCGACGCCTGACATAAGCTGCCGATGTTCCGCTTCGGCGATGGAGAGCGCAAAGGCTGTACGTCATATTGAAGCCGGAGGCCTGCAGTGGGCCGACAATGATAAAGACGTGCGCTGATGGAAACGGACCGACAGAGCATGGAAGTGGTGTCCTGCTATCCACTGTTGCACGGCTGATTGATGATTGCCGTAATGAGGTCTAAAGCTGGTCTGCATTTGTTTGGCAGTTTGATCAATCCCTGTATGTTGGGTAGTTGACATTGAAAGTAGGAGATGGCGGTGACGGTTCAGTCGGAGGGAGCACCACATTTTCATCTAGGTAACAAAGCGCCGTGAGGTTTGGCGTGACACATTTGATTTATTCCCCCCGTGAAGATATTCTGATGACACCAGCCATCTTTCTCTTCCTCGTGCTGGCCCTAAACATAATGAGATTGGCTGCTAAATGCTAGTGCTTCTTCACACAGCAGTCACACTGGAGTTGGATATCTGGGTCGCCTAATTGTCTCTTGGGTAGTTGGTCTCTCCCTCACAAATGATAAATTGAATTGAGGCATGTGTGGTCCTCACCCCCGGTATCACGGTCTCCTGGGTAGGAGCTGAGAGTGAGGAGAGGTCCGCCTCCACCTCCTTCCCTCCTCCCCTCCTCCCCTTGCCTCTCCTGAGGATCTCAAAGGGTCCAAGAACATACAGCCCCCTAAGCGGCTGGCAGGCCACAGAGGAGCTGCCTCAGCTTTCTAGGCTACTCTGTTTGTCTTTCTAGCCAGACGCCATGCTGTTCCTGAATAGGCCGTGTTCACAGCCAAGGTAAGTATTTACCTCTGCATGTTTGCTCAAGCATTTCCCGTCTACCGTCAGCGTAGTCTCGTCGCAGAAGCGTGATTGAGACGGAGGAGAGTCATCGGCACGGATCAATGCCACCGTTCTGGCTAGCTCAGGAATAGCCGTGGTTCCAGCTGGCTTCGTCGTGAACGCGGGACTTGGCCTTGATACATCAAAACGGTTCCTTCCCAATGACCGCAGAAAGATTCTTTCTCTTCTTGCATTGCAGAACCCAAGAACGATCTCTTCCTCTTCTACGGCAAGGGGCGTCCCGGTGTCATCCGGGGGCTGGATATGAACATCAAGTCCAGCGACGAGCACATGGTGCCCATCGAAGACCTGGTCAACCCCCGGGCCATCGACTATCACGCGGAATCGGGACACATCTACTTCGCCGACACCACCAGTTTTCTGATCGGGCGGCAAAAAATAGACGGCAGCGGTCGGGAGACAATACTCAAAGACGGTGAGTCCAGCCAGTCCTCTCTTTGCACTCCATAACATCCAGACCAATCGGCTGATTTGGTGCCGGCACACCCAAGTCTTCATGAAATATGGATCACAGGTTGTCTCCAATTTCAAGGGAAGAAAAGAACTCTTCAGCGCTTAAGAAATCCTCACACTGTCAGACTTTCCATTCTTTTTCCCGCTCTGTGTCTCCTGGACGCCTCTGAGCACAGAGAGGACTTCACTGTTTCCCCTTTGAACATACTCTATTTTGTATATGATGCCAGTTCCAGGCAAATCAGACTGAAGCCCAAGATAAGAGCGTTCCCTTAAAAACTCCCCAGATCAAATGTCAGGATTCAAGTCATTTCCCAAATTCTGTGTCCCTGATTCTTAGAACTTGACAACGTGGAGGGGATTTCTGTGGACTGGATTGGGAATAACTTGTATTGGACCAATGACGGCTACAGGAAGACCATCAGCGTTGCCAGGTTGGAACAGGCCTCCCAGACGAGGAAGACGCTCCTGGAAGGAAACATGTCGCACCCAAGGGCCATCGTGGTGGACCCTCTGAACAGGTCAGGAGGTGACTCTTACTCCTCCAGTGTGGGCGTTGGGCTTCTGGACGACTGACATACGTCTTCATGTCCGGGAGTCTCACAGTTCCTTGAAAATGTAGGAATGTAAACTGACTGTTTTTCCAGTCTGGAACTCTTGGAGTTCTTGTCATTTCTGTCCGTGGCAGCTGAACTTTGGTCCGAGTCGGCTAAGCGAGGCTGTGCTGAGCATTGTGATAAGTGTGTTGTTTGGGAAGCAAAGGTACCTTTTATACCTTCGATTGGCTGAGAACTGCCATGGACCATGAAGCTGAGATTAGACTGGATTGGACACAAAACATAGAACATTAGCTGAGATTCCCCAGAAACACGTCTGAAAGTGATGTATGTTGTGGCGCGGTGGTTAGCCCCTCCCCCCACAGCAAGAAGTCCCAGGTTGTTTTCCCTCCCACAGCCCCAAAACAGGCAGGAGGTTTAAAATTCAAGATTCAAAGTGTTTGTTGTCCTGTGCGGTGTGGAAACGTGTTTCCCTCTTCAATGGAATTCGTACCTCGCTGTTCGCACCGCATTTAGTTCACTGGAGAGCATAAGTTGCCTAGATGACTGGATGAGAGGGTGAATGGTGGTTTGTCTCTCTATGCGTCCTTGAGATGGACCAGTCAGGTGGGACCCGGCCTCTCTGCCAATGATAGCATGGATAGGCGCTGGCGTCCCAGTGACCCCAACCGCAGGGAGGGCGTTAGATAACAAATGAACGAGTGAACGAATGAATGCACCTTCCCCGACACCAACATTTGAAATGCGGGCGGCGCGTCTTCGACCTGGAATTTAAGCCTCCATCAACTGTTGTGAGAAGTATCCTCCAGTGTCACACTGCGCACATATGTCATCTTACAGACACAATTAAATACTTTGATGGGGGAACCAGGAGTGTGTGTGTGTGTGTGGCACAGATATGTGATCAGCGAACACTTTAGTGTCTGAATTATTCATGATGAGCAGATTTCTCTTCATTAGCTCCATGCAAGTCAAGGAATTGTCACGTTGAAATCAGTTCTGACGTCTCACTTTCTGCCAATCCACGGCGCTGATGTAAGTTAGCCCGGGCAATCTCAGTGCCACTTTGTTTCCAATGCTAATCCTGACACTGATCCGGGGATCAAACGTACAGTGTGTGTGTGTGTGTGTGTGTGTATGTGTGTGTGTGTGTGTGCTTGTGTGTGTATGCGTGTGAGTGTGTGCACGTGTGTGTGTGTTCGTGTGTGTGTGTGTGTGTGTGTGTGTGTGTGTGTGTGCGTGTGTGTGTGTGTGTGTGTGTGTGTGTGTGTGTGTGTGTGTGTGTGTGTGTGTGTGTGTGCGTGGGCTCCTCCTCAGCCAAACCTGTGTGGATGAACGGCGGCGGCGTGCAGGATTTATCTGTCGGCAGACACGACTGCCTGAGGAAGGAAACGTGAGCATGCAGTCCTGCGTGCAGATGAACCGCCACCACCAGCTCATTAGACACAATTAACCTCCGATCACGGCGTCCCGGAGCCGCAATACATCATTTCCTTTGCACGCTTCCTAATTCATGCGGCGCGGACGCACCGGCAGAACCGTCATTAACAGAAAGAATTAATTGTCTTGAAAAAGGGGGCCGCTCTTTGTTTGCACCGTTCTTGGTATTCAAATCTTACTTTCAAGCTAGACTAAAAACAGTTTTGGGGTGTCGGGGCAGGCTCACCGGAGGTGTTTCACACAATCAGAGAGCCACTCAGCTGGAGACCTGTCGCACTCACACCTACAGTATTTTCAAATGTATTTTTTATCATTATTTGTTTTTTTATGATGACACAGGGGAGGCACTGCCTCCTCTGCCTCCCCTGACTGCATGTCACTGCATGGGATGGAGATGATTACCTATAGAGTGGATGTAGGCACACATTTCCAGGCCAGGTGAGAGTTGATCCACAGGGGTGACAGCGCATGGCCTCTGCTCTCATTTCCAGACCTCTCAGGACCCACTGTCGCCCAAATTGTGTTTTTATTGAACTTCCGTCTCTCTCTCTCTGTCACACACTTTTGTTTCCAACACAGTGATTCGATTTCCTGTCGCCTCAATGTGCCCTCAAAACTGTGGCTCGGACTGACGTAGCTTAAACCGGACCCAGAAATACAGAAGTAATTCGGCCATTTAGTACAAAGTACAAAGTCCGTGTGGATCCCAAGTACAAACACAACCGAGGCTTCGCCACAAAGGACGGGCGGCGCTTTGTTGAACGGACGAAGCCTTGAATAAACAAAGGAGTGCAAGAAAAGCTGTGTCTCCTTTGAAGGAAGGCAAACAAACAGGTGAATCGATGGAATAATGAGGCGTTTGGGAAAAACCAACAAACAAACAGAAGACAACTCCTCTGCGACGGCCCCGTTGTCTGGAGTCTTCCGGCCTCGGCTCTCCATCTGCCCGGCTGGGATGCACCGGCCCCTCCGAGCCTTTTCTCAAATGCATTTTTCCGCCCTCATTTTCCGCTCCGTGTCGCCACTCTGGTCTGTGGCGGTGCGATAAGGGACGCAAGGATCCACCATGCAGATTCACTGCCTGCTCTGCATGTTTGACCCCAATGACTCTTTGCTCAGTGAATCCCAGACCATCCAGGACCATCCCATCCAGGACCATCCCATCCCACCACAGACCGTCCCAGGATCGCTTTGTTAAAATGGCAACTTTCAAAGTCTTCATCTTTTCAAGGTTTCTCTCTTTCTTTCTGAAAAGAGAGATGGAGGAGATGACGGGCTGCCATGTTGTCGGGTTTCCATTGAGGAGAAGACAGGAGGCAGATATGAAGATGTGGAAGTTCCTCTTTGGGAGTGAGGAGGATGGAGAGGATCAGGAAGGAGTCCATCAGAGGGGCAGCACATGCTAGATGTTGAGGAGACAAAGTCACACTGAGATGGTTTGGACATGGACAGAGGAGGGATGGAGAAGATCTGTGTTGAAGGATGCTGAGGTGGGAGCTGCCAGGCAGGAGGTCTGGAGGAAGACCGGAGAGGACTGGAAGGTAGCTGGTTTGAGAGGAGAAGGTTAGATGGCAGGTGATTGGCTGTGGGTCAGATTGAGGCAGATGATTGGCTTTGGTGACCCCTGAAAGGAGCAGCCCAAAGAGGAAGGAGGGTTTGGTCTGAATAGTTACTACAGATCTCAGAGTCAGTTCCTCCCTCTGTGACTGCAGGACCTCCAGGAGATGTTTGAGCAGAACACATCCCATTTCCTCCAGAGATCCTGGATCTGTGGAGCTCCCCTCCATCTCCTTTGCGAATGACAGCAGATCAGCACCATTGACCTTCTGGTAACCACACTTCACTAGCAGAGTCTAGGAAGGGGCCCAGAATCAGCAGGTCATTCAATGACTTTATTTCTGAAAGATTCCTCTTAGTGAGCATGTGATTGGCCGGGAGTCGCTGTCACATGGAGACCTCATTTCCCTCAGGCTGGCGTTGGTCCTCCTCCTCTGGAGGGAATGGCCTTTTTGATGGGATTAAAATACTCACACACACACTTTGTTCTCCAAATGAGGTATTGATTAGTGGCTGCGGTGAGGAAACCAACTCTGATCAGATTAGTCTCCTCTGGAGCTCCAAACAGCTTTAACCTCTGGTCCTCAGCCACGGCTCACATTCACAGAAGACGTGTTTATTGTGATATGAGGACAGCGCAGGGTCCATCTACTGCAGTGTGTGTGTGTGTGTGTGTGTGTGTGTGTGTGTGTGTTTGTGTGTGTGTGTGTGTGTTCTGAGCGCTGCTGAATAATTCATGGGTTCACAAAGATGACTTCAAGACAGAGTCTTCATTCACCTGCGTTTCTGATTGTGTTTCACCCCCCCAGCGCCGTCACCGGGGCGCTGTGAACCAGAGCCTGGACCAATCAGCTTTCTGGGAGACCGGCAGCACTGTGTGTGTGTGTGTGTGGGGGGGGGGGGGGGCAACTTGTGTGTGTGTGTGTGGGTGAGAGAGTGTGTGTGTGGGCGGGGGTGTTT
>CAAKHD010007789.1:30739-58352 GCA_901007705.1 Fistularia tabacaria
CATATGTTTTTTCGGGAGGGGCGGGGGGGGGGGTGGGGGGGGGGGGGGGGGGGGGGGGCAACTTGGATTCGGAGTGCAGCGAAGCAGAACAAGAGGTGATCAGCCTGAATGATCTCAGGGGGACCAGGACCTCCGATCTTCACCGACGTCAGATCACCTTCTTTCTCATTGGATGAAGATCAAACGTCTCTATGGTCTGGAGGTCCTCTCTGATACTTTTACAAGGGGTCTTCTCAGCCTGTGTGTGTGTGTGTGTGTGTGTGTGTGTGTGTGTGTGTGTGTGTGTGTGTGTGTGTGTGTGTGTGTGTGTGTGTGTGTGTGTGTGTGTGTGTGTGTGTGTGTGTGTGTGTATGTATGTGTGTGTGCAAAACAAAGGGACATTTAAGAAGCCCGGGGTCGACTGCAGATAAATCAAAGTAGCCAAAGAGAGAGGGAGTTCTTCTCAAACAAAGTGAGTTCTGAGTCTGAGGGCTTGTTGATGGAAGGCCGCCAGATGTCTGGACACCTCTGCTCCACCCTCTGCAGACAGGATGTTGCTCCTGACTTCCTGTTTCCTTGAGAACCTTCAGTGTCTCTGAATGTCACATTTCGGCCACACATCGTAGTGAGTGGATAAGTCACAAGGTGTGTGAGAAGGTTCTGATTCCTCCACGTCCATGCCCAACCTCCCCGAGGTTTCTTCAGTTCTGAGTGCTAGTGCAAAGCTAACCATTGCGGTCACAGAGAGGAGACACCTGCCAAACTGTCTCTCTGTCTCACCGATGGGATGATTCTGAAGAAGAGGAGGTGTTGCTTCTGTTGCAGCTGTCGCTTTCGAGCATGACGTCGGGTCTTCTGCTCTCCTGGCCTCCACAGCTGGATGTACTGGACGGATTGGGAGGAGGATGAGGTCAACGACAGCATCGGGCGCATCGAGAAGGCCTGGATGGACGGTTCCAACCGCCGCATCTTCGTCACGTCCAACATGCTGTGGCCGAACGGCCTGACGCTGGACCACGGCTCCAGCACCATGTACTGGTGCGACGCCTACTACGATCACATCGAGAAGATCCACCTCAACGGCTCGGGCAGAATGGTAAGTAGGACCGCTGGCGGGTCGCCTCGCCACGTTTGGACGTCCAGCAGATTTTAGCTGCGATCTTAAACTTTACAACGGACCTTTTTAATTCTTCTCCTCTCTGGCAGCAGTGTAATCTCAACAGCCTCCTGACATTATGCTAACGCCGGCTGTGCGAGCAGCAGCTAATCTACACAGCGCTCGTATCTGCCGCCGGAGCATTTGCATTCGGCTCAAGCGTCCTCAAATAGATCCCAGATTCGGATCTTGGACGGGAGGAGGAACTCTCTCTCGCTTTTTGACATTCGATGTATAAAGAATATCAGGTTACTCATTAGTATTTGCTCAGCCCTGGTGTTCATAGCAGCGGCGGGTCTGCAGGTACTCAGGGACATATCGTGAATCCTCGAAATCAGCGGCGGGCTTTACGCCTGTCCTTTACAAAAAAAAAAAGGATTAATGTTTTTGCCAGGACAATGTGTAAGTGCAGTCAGAGGGTCCAAACCTGGTATCTGCACCCGCAGCCGGCCGAGCCTCGGCGTGAGCACGTCGCAGCGGACGATTAGCCCGAAACGCACTTTAATCAACGTTGTTCACTGGAGCGAACCCCAGTGCCGGCTGCTTCCTGCGTCGCTCTGCCTCTGATGATTGAATCCCACCCATCATCCGGGCAGCTTCTGGAAACCCTCATTAAAGTAGCTACAACCTGGAGGCCAGGTCTGTTGTGTGTCCTTTGCTGCTGACCATGCGATTACATTGTGCTTGGCCGCCCGTTGCAGGTGGTGTACAGCGGGAAAGAGTTGAACCATCCCTTCGGAATATCCCATTATCGTAATTTCATCTTTTGGACGGAGTACATGAACGCCTCGGTCTTCCAGCTGGACCTGTCCTCCGGCGACGTCACCCTGCTGCGGAGCGAGAGGCCGCCGTTGTTCGGCCTGCGTGTGTTCGACGCACACAGTCAGCAAGGTTGGCTTCTTTCCATTCTCTTCCTCCTACCGACCCCAGGCTCCGGGGGCTGGGGGGGTGGGGCTTACCGCTGTATCCTCTCCTCGTGGGCGCCACCGGACCAGACGGTGCTGATGTGCGCGTGTCCTCAGGAAGCCCGCGTGAAAACACCTCGGGTTCAAGCAGGTCGGGTCCACAACTAGACATCTCAATAACCTGGGAAACAGTGGCTGTCATAAGATCTGCAAAGCCAGTGACACACACACACACACGCAGACACACAGACACACAGACACACACACACACACACACACACGCACACAAAGACACACACACACACACACACACACACACAAAGATGGGCCGCAGGGGTTTGCTCGCCCTGCAAGCTCAGATGGATTCATGCAGTTAGAGGAGCGAGGGAGCAGATCAGAAAGGTGACGGAGGCATCCGAGAACGGAGCTTTGCAGCAGCCCCCACGGCAGCCATTTTTGTAGTTCTGCTGCAATCGGCCCATTTTACAGCGTTCGTTCTGACGATATGATTTAATACAACGCTTGAGTTTTTTCTCCAACGATGTCGTCACTAAGTGTCGCTGTCTGAAGCCCCCTGAAAATGCGCCTATCAGGGGGAAGACAAACGACCCTCTAACAGGGATAAAAGCGTCAGTCGTCTCCTCCTGGGATCGGAGCCAATAAGCCATTGGACAGGCAGTTATGGATCGCATAGCGAACCTCTGACGTTTGAGGACAGGCTGGTGGGCGCCATCGATACAACGGCTCGTGCGTGATTCCAACGGAAACCCGGACCGGCTCGTTTACGCAGAGAGAAATCGTTAATTGTGCCGTTGCAGCGAATGCTGGTTTGACAGCGTACTCTGGATGTGCCTCTGCAGGAGACAACACGTGTAGCCTGAATTATGGGGGCTGCAGTACCCTCTGCCTGGCCATCCCGGGAGGACGAGTGTGTGCCTGCGCCGACAACCAGAACCTGGAGAAGAACAATGTCACCTGTGCAGGTAGGGGAGATAATGAATTAGACGGAGCGAGAGGTCGAAGATCACCTTTTCCCGGCGCGCCGGAGCCGTCCGGCGGGAGTGTGATGGAATAATAACCTTATCTGCTCACATGCAAATCAGTTGATGAAGAAATAATTGCTTACTAAAAACAGGGCGTCTAGAAATGCTGGCCAAATCCCAGCTGATAAGAGAAGGGTCAACAGACATTATTAGCATATTTTGTTGCCATCATGCCCATAATGTCCTCCGAACACATCCTTCATTGAGGATCTGCGGCTGATTGTGTTCCCCCAGAAGCCTCCGCCGGCGGCTCGGAGCCGCGGCGCTGCACGAGCGACGAGTTCCAGTGCCACAACCTGCGGTGCGTCCGGGCCTTGTGGAAGTGCGACGGAGACGACGACTGCCTGGACGGCAGCGACGAGGAGAGCCACGTCTGCTGTGAGCATTGCGTCCAGTCCGTCTCGGGCGAGAGAAGCAGCGGACGAGTGTCATGACGGCCGGCGAGCGTCACCCCGGTGCAGTCTCATCTTGTCCCTGCGCATTTGGCCCAAAGTGTTTTTGCTCCTTTCACGAAAACACGGCGATGACAGCACACGACGGAGAAGTTACACTGTAACCTGCGCTGAGGGACGACGGTAGGAAGAGCGGATCCGCCTGTCAGAAGGCGCACGTCGCCCTCTCAGAGCTGTGACACCGACAGAGCAGCTCCCCGCCTCTCAGTGCATGAAAAGTATCCCCCGGTTGATCTTAAAATACACGGTACATCAGTGCGGCCCCCCGCAGACCTCCTCCCCTGTCAGAGTGGGGTGTCCCAGTCCAGGGGGCTCTGTGGCACCGGCGGGAGAGAACCGGGGGCGCCCAGAGGACCCGGACTTACTGTTATGGATGCTATGTCTTTTACGAGCTCGTCCTTGACCCCGCTGCCCCCCAGCTGGAGGCTCGGCCTGATACCGACGCCTCTAATAAGAGGAGACATGCTGTCCGTGGCAACCACTGTTGAACCAGTCATGAGGGTCGGGATGGGAGCAGCTCCAGGTGTCCTCCAGTTAGAATCCAGGTTCCATCGGTGGCTCAGGTTTCATCAAAAGATCATCGCATTTATTTCATCGCACGTTTCTTCTCCTTATCGAGCTGATCTCAACGCCTTTGGGCGAGGGGCAGGGCTTAACCCAGAGGACGGCTGCGATCAGAGCTGTAAACGTCTGCGGAGCAGGAATCTAAACAAAACTAGAATCCGTTTTATTTGTTCAAAGCTCTCCGTGAGTCCTTTTGAAGTGCATGTGTCTTTGGTGCTCGGCAGCCAACCACTCCTGCCCTGGACATCACTTCAAGTGCAGCAGCAACCGCTGCATCCCTAAGCGCTGGCTCTGCGACGGCACCAACGACTGCAGCGACGGCGAGGACGAGGCCAACGTCACCTGCTCAGGTGAGCCGGAGCCGTCCCCCGCGCCCCCCAGGGGCCCCCCTGCGCTTGAGTGATAGACTCCTGATGGATGTTCACAACCCGATGATCCAGTGGTCATGAGCTCGTAATGCACACCCCTTGAATAAAGTCGTCTCTTCCTCTTCCTCCTCCTCTTCCTCCCAGCCCGATCCTGTCAGGCCGACCAGCTGTCCTGCCTGAACGGCCGGTGCATTCCTCGGGCCTGGACCTGCGACCAGGAGGACGACTGCGGGGATATGTCGGACGAGGCCTCCTGCGGTAAGTACAAGTTCTGCTTTCTGCTGCTGCTTGCCTCCATCCTCCATCCTCCATCCTCCATCCTCCATCCTCCATCCTCCATCCTCCATCCTCCATCCTCCATCCTCCATCCTCCATTCTCTCCATCCTCCATCCTCCATCCTCCATCCTCCATCCTCCTTCCTCCTTCCTCCATCCTCCATCCTCCATCCTCTCCATCCTCTCCATCCTCCATCGCTCACTGTGAATTCCACCACTCAGGCCGTCACTGGGTTTGTAGCCAAGAGTTCTTTTTGAAAAGGCCAGCTTTTAAAATGAATCATTCCGGAAAGGACATCTGGGGCGATGGCTGGCTGTTTGCTCTTCAAAGTTAATAACATCACGCCGTAATTAGGGCACATTTAAAGCCTCTGCAAATGAAATGTTTTAAACGGCCCCATAAAGCCTGCCGAGACTCCGCTGACTCAATGCTTGCATCATTAGATGGTCCACAGCTCACCTTCCGTCGTGTTCTCCTCCTTCCGTGTGCCTGCTCGCCTCTGACGGACACATTTAATCTTCTGGGATGGCAGGGTTTTATCTCCAGCGAGGAGAGAGACTATTTGTTCTTACAAAAAAAGAATAATCTGCATTTGGTGGAGCGAAACTACTCAGCGATATCTGTGGCTTCTCGCAGCCATGGCGAAACAAGATAATAAGACCTGACGTCCAGTGAGGTGGAGGACGCTCAGAAGAGCAGCCATATTTATTCAGGAAGTATGAATTTGAATATTCAGCCCGTTTGGGCGTCTGTGTTGCGAGTTTCCCTTGGGGAGCGCCGATCGGCAGCCTGATTTTCCACACCAACCTCCCGCTGCTCCGGCATGGCCGGGATTAATTCATTTTATTCAAAGACAGACCGGCAGGCCGGCAGGCCGGCAAACACCAACGGAAACATCGGCAATGGGCAGCGGTAAGACACACACTCCTGTTGCGGGCTAATTAGCTAATGTGGGCTGTTAGACGTGTGTTTTATCGCCATTTAAAGTTCCTGCATCTCCCGTGAAAGAACGCCGCTCTTTGGACCTCACACTTTTCTAATCCCCCTTCACAATGAGCACCAGCCGAAGCACCACTCTGAACACCTTCGGCAGCCATCCAGCCGGGGGCGATGGAGGGGCAGTGCTGCCAAATAACAATCATTATGGTCTTAATGAATGCATGACTTCATGATTGTTGATTAGTGCCATTTTTCTCATTTTACGTGATGTTAATTCATGATTTATCCTCATTACTTATTGTTATGAATGATTGTTATCATGACTAATATTACTGATCATTACAATAAGGAGGGCATTGTCACCACATTTTTCACACATCCAATAATGGCGTCCTGATTCAGATGGCTAGTTCTTCGATGGCACGGGGTGTCCCTGCAAATCTTACTGATGAGCACCAGCGGCAGGTAAACTTGCGAGGGATTGTCTTGTCTTATTTCAGACGCAGATCTATAAATTCATGATGACGACCCTGGAAGCTCTGGCCAGGGCTCCCAGAGTCACTGTAGAGTTGATAGAAAGTCTCTGAGCAGGTCAGTTCGCACCTGCACCCGTCATTGAACACGTGGGTGGTCATTTCCCCAGAAGGTGCACTTTGGGACGCTGTAAACTGTGATGACCTTTGTCGTCCAGGTCGATCCATCACTTTGTTTGAGGAGCAGATTGCCTTTGTCATGACCAGAGTAGGTCCCAGACTGGGCTCTGTGTCCCTTCATGACCAGATGATTGAGATGGTGACGTTCCTCTCAGGTGCTCTGTGCTAAACATCGCTGCTGTATCTTCGCCTGGGCTGGTGGCCGATGGGAAGCCCTCGGTTCGCACCTGGGAGATGTTAGTGTGTGTTCTTTGTTAGCAGCACGTGTTGTTTAAAGTAGCGAAAAGTAGCATGATGCGGTTTCGTACTCTTTACCGTCGGCTTAATAAAGATATTTCTGCGATGGTACTCGCAGCTCGAGCGTCTCTTTAAGACCCGGTATAATCTGTAGGCGCTGCATGTCTGAGGCGTTCAAGGACTCCCGAATTCTTGGGGAAGAATGCCTTTTGTCGTTTCGCTGGCTGAATTATTGATGCCGCGTTCTCCGGGCTGGGAAGCAGACGTGGCGTTGGCTGTGTGATGGAATCAGCTTAGAGGGCCGTGGCGGGAAACTTAGCGAGCTGTCGCTGCTCCGGAGTTGCGTCTCGGTGGTGTTACACAACACGCCCGGTGGAGCGTTGGGCTAATCTCTGAGAACATATGTAAATGAAGAGAAATAAAGAAGTGATGCGAGGTTTAAGGGGCCCTTTGAAGGAGAATTTCACATTTCTATGGAGCCCTGAAGCGGAGGTGGGGTATGTTTGCACCGGCGGAGTTGAACTGCCACGTGCGTTAGCGGCAGCCGTTTAGCACAGATTCCTTTTAATAACTATTTGTAGTAAAAGAGCCCTTTCCAGTGATTGGTGTTTGCCAGGCGCCTAACCCGCTTCGCCTCGCTCTCCCTTTGTGAGTCCTAAGCCGCCTGGATGCGTCGCCACAAACAGCCGGGGTGTAAGCAGTAATTAAAGTTCATGCTTGGCTTCGTTCAATCATAATCAAGCTGTGCAGCTAAACATATTCGTCCTCGGGCCGGGCTGCTCCGCGGGCACTCCACCGCGCCGCTCTGGCAGCTCGCTCGGCTCACTCGGCTCGCTCGGCTCCGGAGCGGCGGGTGTGGGTTTTGGAACACCTGAAGCTCCGGCGGCTGCCTGGGAGATTGATGCTAATTTGGATTTTGTTTGTCAGTTGTTTAGTAGTTGTCACACACTGTCTGGAATTGGACCCTGTGTTCACCCGACGCCGCCATTATTTATGGATGTGGGTGTTTCATTTTTAGCCAGGGCTCACTGTTTACTTGAAACCCTCATTACTTATGGATGTACGTGCTTCATTTTTAATGTATGTTAAACTCCAGCCCGTCACAGCCTGTCAGTGGGACCCATTACCTTTTAGGAGGATGTGTGTCGTCTCCTCAGCCGGGCAGAGCTCCGGCAGGAGCATCAGATGCCAGCTAATCAATCCAAACGCTTGCATTACACAGAGTCGATAAAGTAAAAAAAAAAAAGTACTGTATGTACAGTATCTGCAGATCAGGAAGGAGATCATGATCTGAGCATCTGGAGGGAGTCAGACTGTCAATCCTCACAATGTGGTCAGTCTGTAACTGGAAGGAGAATCCATATCCAGGACTCACCGATGCGCTCGATGAATATCCACGTCATGACTTCCACCAACTGAGTTCATGAAGTTTCCTTGACTGCGGTGATGGATGTGGGGCGGATGGGATGGATGGGATGAGATGGTAGGGACGGATGGGTGGATGGATAGATTTGGCCTTCCTCTGTGTCGGGGTTGGATTCCCGCTCCGCTGCGCTGGGCCTTTGGGCCTCTCGGTCCACGTGGGTGGACAGATGAGGGGTTCTCCACAATGGCGTGGTTGGGAATCGTCGCTGGAATCGTCCGATCTCCATATTCCGAAACCTTTGGCCTTCAGAGGAGATCAGGTTAATTGAATCGATCAGTCACTGGTCTATTGATTTTACTGGGGGAGTAATCAGGGCAATCCCCAGACCATTTTTGGTTTCTGTTATTTATGTAGGATGGGGCGAGTTTGTTTTCACTCAAATTCCAAATACATGCTGTCATTTTGTTGAAATAGAAATACATACATAGAGATGTGAATCAATAAATCTATATTTATTAATGAATACTGTATTGAAATAATAATGCAATAAGTTAAGAAACGAATGAAGGTCAAAAAGTCCACGCACAGCACTGTGAATGAAACACATTTTCTTTGTTTTTTTTGTGACACCATTGAAATGTGGCCTCTTTATTTATTTGGAAGTCATTCTTTAGCTTTAGCAGAGCTACCATGACTAGAAAGCCAGTGTGCTGGTGGCCGGTCTGGAACGCAGCCCCGGCTGCTGTGTCAGGGTCTGTGAAGGCGTCGCTCACAGCTCTAGCTGCAGGGTTTGATACACACAGCGAAAGGACCGACATCGACTCCAACCTCTGTCGAATGAATGCATGCTTTCTGTAATTCTACGGGAGACTAAAATGCGTGGGTCTTTCCTTGGCACGTGTTTTCCAGTTCTTCCTGCCTGCCAGCCTCTGACGCAGTTCAGCTGCTCCAACGGACGCTGCATCAGCGTGAAGTGGCGCTGCGACTCAGGTGACGGCGGCCTCTCCGACCCCGACCTCTGGCACCTCTCTCTCTCACCGGGGTTTCCCGCGCAGCTCACGGTTTGCATTTCCCTTTTTCAGACGACGACTGTGGTGACGGCAGCGACGAGGTGGGCTGTGCGCGGTCCTGCTCCAACGACCAGTTCCGCTGCAGCAGCGGCCGCTGCATCCCAGAGCACTGGGCCTGCGACGGGGAAAATGACTGCGGCGACTTCAGCGATGAGAACATGACGTGCAGAGGGGGGTCGGCAAGTAAGGAAGGGGCTAATTGCCGGAGGAGGAAAGTGCGGCGCGTGAGATGACTCATCAGGAATTTAGTGCAGCATTAGCTTAAATTAGGAGCCTCCTGACGGCCCTCTGACATGTAAATAAGGGATGCCGGATCTTTTCCCTCTTGTGATTTGAGCCGAGCGTGGAAAAAGCCCAGGAGCTGCCGGCAGGTACCCGGAGGTTCCTAAGAGGCAGCGGAGCACAGCTCAGAGCGCAGAAATACAGCCTCACCCGCCGCCAGGTGTTCCGTCAACAGTAGCTGCTAGCAACTGTGTTTGAGAACAAACTTGACAGCCGCGGCTCCTGATTGATGGCCGGGGTGCGGCGATAAATCAGCAGCGGCGGGGACGTCGCCGCCGGACCCCAAGCCTTTTTCTGCGTGTTAAGACATTTTTCTGGCCTCCTGTCCCTTGTTGTCAGAGTCAGTTGCTGCACTTCACAAGCTGAGACAATAGTAAAGGGCTCTGAAACCATTGAAATTCAAAACACGCCATAGTTCACCGGGGGGGGGGGGTGGCTGATACTGCTGCTGCTGCTGCTGCTGCTTTGGAGGACCATGACACCCCACAGCATGGATGGATGAATGAATGAATGAATGAATGCCTGTGTTGTCATTGCTCAGAGGTGCAATGAAATTTGCCATTGCTGCATCTCTTAAAGTGGCAAGAAAAATATAAGACTTGAGATGGACAGTGGAATATTTTTATTCTATCCATATATTAGTATTATTATCATCATTAGAAGTTTAATAGCAATTATAACTATTATTATTACTATTTCTAAAAGATATACAGGTGAGTGAGCCATCATGTTGTCCAGTCCAGGTCATTTTTCTGCTCAGTAAGTTAGATTTACTTTCTGAAACCCATAACTAAATAGACAAGACTGTGCCTTTCATTTGCAAGGCACCTATCAGCCCCAAGTCGTTCTTGTGATTCTGATTTCATTTCTGATTTTGAGTTTGTGGATGCGAACATTGTCGTTTTTATGCTATTCGTAATTGAAATGACTCCAGCCGTTGTTATGACACGTCTCTCAGCAACGCCTTCGGCGCTGATTCCGGAGCCTTCTGCTAAACAGATCTGGTTGGGCGTCGGGGGCCGATTGGTTTAGCGTAATTACATCAGAAGCCTCTTCGGCATCCCAACACTTCGCAGCTCTCCTGGCTGTCAGGAGAACGTGTAGCCCATCCATCAAACGGCGGGGATGGGATCGATGTGAGGCTCCTGCGCGTTGGGCTCGGCCTGCAGAGCGTTATCCTTACGACCATCAAACACAGAGTCGGGTTTTCCTGAGGCCACCCCTGCTTTCAATAAATCCATGTTGCTTTTTATGCCGTGTCATATTACGCTAATGAAAGCGAGCTGGCGCCGTGTCGTTCTCTCTGCCTGACACCTGCAATGCGCCATGCTACAGCCCTTTGCATAGGCACGCCGACGCGGGCTGCGAATTCCCGCCAATGACAATTCTGGCGTTGGAGGCATTAAACTTGGGGGAAGCATTAGAGGCAGGAACCTCCGACGCTGCCGGTGAAATATGTTTCTCATTTGGAAATAAGAGCCGTATAATTACCGCTCAACGCCTTGATGGTGAAGATAAATATTTGTTAGGGGGATATGGCATCAGTCATTGGTGAGGCATCTTAAAAAGGAAATCTGTCGTCAAGTCCATTAAAAAAAGGATATTGATTCCGGCGATTCTGTCTCATTCTCCGCTGCTATGTATGGACAAAGCAGAATATTTGTTGCGGTTTATCTCCTGCAAATGGATTTCTATGTGAGAGGAGCACAATGATCAGGGCCTGACCAGGAGGAAGCACGGAGAACCTCCTCATCCTCCACGGACCAAATTGAAATGCTTTTCCTCCTCGGACCCCCTGACCTATAATTACAGTCCGCTGCCTCCTCAAGATAAGCTGAGAACTAAAGCTAAATTCAATTTACTTTCCAAAAAAAGTGTTAAAAATCACAGAGAGACATTCCAGAAGGTGCGCTCCAATCTTCAGATCAGCAGTGTCTGCTATCGAGGAGGAATGACCAGATCCACTGGCCTCTTGGGTTTAAGAGATCCTTGCAGCTTGGTTCTAAGTTGAACAGAGAACTCAGCTTTGTTCCAACATCACATCGGTCGGTCGATGGATTGATTGATTGATGGGCAAGTTTCTCCGCTGTCTGCCTCTCATGGGTGACAGCGGTGGACCTCAGGTCTGATGAGCGCTGCTGAACTCATGGCAGACCTGGACCGCGGGCTTGAAGCGCAGGGTTTTTCTCCTTGATGGATGGAAAGCAGGGACCCTGACCTCTTCTCCGTGGTCTCCGTTCCAGTGCTCCCGTCCGTGATCGAGTGTAGCGGCGAGGAGTTCCACTGCGTCGCGGACGGGACCTGTATTCCCGAGCGCTGGAGGTGCGACGGGGACAAGGACTGCGAGGACGGCGGGGACGAGAAGGACTGCGAGGGCACCAAGAGGATGTGCGACCCCAAGGCCAAGTTCACCTGCAAGGACACCGGTGAGCACTCCGTCACGCCGCTCTGACCAATCAGCAGCTCCGTCAGAGGACCGCTCGTGGTCTCGGTACCGAAGACAGACGATAAACATGGAAGACAGAGCTTAGAGGAGTCACACTGGCGGGATCCTCAAGAAGAACTAAACCAAGGTCTGTATTTGTCCTTCGTCTTCTCTGAGGTGGGAATGTCTCAGCGCCGTGCCCTCTTTCAATCACACCCCTGACTGGATCTTCATGCATTCTTTCAAAGCCAGTCGAGGACCAGGCCCGGGTCTCCAGGGCCCAGGACACGAGGATGTCCTGTCTGGAAAACATGGAGAAATCAGGGACCCTGCATCCGATTCATCGAAGAGCGTGACCTAACAATATTACAGCCAGCATGTCATATGGATGAATGCTAATGATAAGAAGGAAAGCCCTGAGAAGGCGAGGAGATGAACAGAGGAAGGAGTTAACAGACAGATAGAGGATTAAAACAAAATACAACAAACCGGAAAATAAAACAACCTTCACGAACAATTGAGTGCATGTCCAAATTTATGTTCATTGCAGGGTAAAAACAAATAAAGCATATGGAATGTTACAGTATCTCTGACATAGTAGACAGTGTGGATCATAGTACAGTACATTTAATATTAAAGTACATATGTTATAACAATATATTTAATATCAAAGCATGGATCCTATCACATTATATGTAATATTGACATATATATGATATTACAGTGTATTTAATATTAAGTACATATCATATTACAGTATATGTAATATTATATATATATATATATATATATGATTTTACAGTATATGTAATATTAAGTATATATGGTATTACAGTATATATAATATTAAAGCAGATATGATATTGCAGTTGATGTAATATTAACATATATATGATATTACAGTATATATAATTTTAGATTAAATATAATATTACAGTATATGTAATATTAACAGATATATGATTTTACAGTATATGTCAATATGGTAAATATGGTATTACAGTATATGTAATATCAAAGCATATATGATACTACAGTAGATGTAATATTAACAGATATATGATATAACAGTTTATATGATATTAGAGTACATATCATATTACAGTATATGTAATATTAACATATATATGATTGTACAGTATACATGATATTAGAGTACATATATTACAGTATATTTAATATTGAAGTACATATGATATTATTTTATATGTAATATTACAATATATATGGTATTACAGTATATATTATATTTAAGCATATATGATAATACAATACATGTAATATTAACAGATATAATATATTACAGTATATGTAATATTAAGTATATAAGGTATTTCAGGATATGTAATATTTACATATATATGATATTACAGTATATGGAATATGACAGTATATTTGGTATTACCGTTGATGTAATATTAAAGTGCATATGATATTATTGTATGTGTAATATGAGAGTATATATGGTATTACAGTAGATGTAATATTGCAGTATATATGCTATTACAGTATATACGCTATTACAGTAGATGTAATATTGCAGTATATATGGTATTACAGTATATATGCTTTTACAGTAGATGTAATATTACAGTAGCTGTAATATGACAGGATATATGGTATTACAGTTGATGTAATATTAAAGTACATATGATATTATTGTATCTGTAATATTACATATGATGTTGGAGTATATATAACACTGGAGTATATTTGAGGTGCCAGCTGGCTTAGAGCCCGTTCCCTTCCTGTTTGCACCAGGTATCAGCATGAACAATAGCAAATGTTCTACAAGCGACCCAGAAAAGGGATCTGATGAGCCGAAGTCCAAGTAGATAAATCGTTTCTGCTGAAAGTCTTGTTGTTGCTCCTGCACATCTTTTAGCCCGAGGCCAAGAGTCATTTCACCCCGGCTGTTTTTTCAGCCGGCGAGCGCACACAGACTTTCCCTCACAGCGGGTAAAAATATCCAATATATCTGTCAGCCAGTGACATTTATTTAGAGAATGTTAAGCGTCGGCCGATATCAAGGCTAATGTGAGCGCCGGAGCAGGGCTGCGGTGTCCTCCACCTCCCGCTCCAGCAGGACGGGAAGGGGTTAAAGGCACGGCCCCCGAGCCCTCGGGTGGGTTTAAGGATCAGCCGTTTATTTGCGCGTTTTGAGAAATGCCGGAGAACGACTCCCGACCCGCCGGGGACGAGTGAACACGGCTGCCGGAGAGCGCCCTTCGTTAGGCGCCTGGCGCCGGATGGGCAAAGCAATCACAGACAATCTATATTCATACACCACCCTGAACGGGTCGTACGGCGACAACACCGTCAAGAGCATATAATCATTGAAATGGAATAAGTAAATGTTGTGACATGATCTGCAGAAGGAGGAGTATTTTTTTAAATGAGACTCCGTTCTCAGATGTTTGTGCTTTTACTATTTTTAGCCTGAATATAAAGTACATATTCCTTCTCGCGGTAATAAGCTGTGGTTGTATTCCATGAGCCCGCTCCCTTTGTGCCTCCCACTCCCTTGAATAATCACGCCTTGTGTTTTCCCTCTTTGTCGGCTTCCTCCGGCCCTCGCGCGCCGTCAACATCCCTCCGCTCTCCATCCTGGGATTTTTCTCGCCGTCCTTTCATTTGTCATTCGGGGCCGATTCTCATGAAGCGCCGCCGTTCGCTTCGGTCCGCAGAAAGTGGAGCAGTTTAGTGTGGAAGCCGCCGCTGACAAACAGCCCCAAATTTCAAATGTGGCTGCACTAGATGTTGGGAACGTATTTGAGGCCGACTGGAAAGCAGCAGAGATGTATAAATCCAGGCAGAGAACACACACTCACACACCTGGACGCACACGGCTGGCCTGGGTCTCTCACACGGCTCGGATGCGGCTCTGTGAAAAATAAACGCGGGGGCTGCTTCGATGGGAAAAACTGTAAATTGGAATACGGCGATGGTGAGGTTTGGCGGGCGCCCCCGGCGGCAGGGGTGCCCAGCGGCCCCCGGCGGGCCCTGCCTCCTCCTAATGTGCGGCGCGGGGGTTTATGAGTTGTAGACCAGGTGTCAGCCAAGCCCAGTGGATTCAGCCTGGGTTTGATCTCACTTCCTACTTTTATTCCTTTGAAACCCCGCTGTCTCATAATCAGCGTGGAGGCGTCGCTCTGGAATATCTCCATCGCCTCCTGTCACATTACTCGCCGCCTCTTGAAAGCTCCCTGATCACCCCCTTGCTCATGCTTCCTGACCGGGATGATGTACGGGATCAGGCCCGGAACATCTGCAAGGTCTGAGCACAGGTGGTGGAGAAGTGCCAGGAAACTCTTTTCACGTGAAAAATACCCCAAACAAGAAAACCTGTCCTTTGTATTAGTTTCGGCAGAATAACCCAAAGTCCCCCAGCAAAGCCTCGATTTTCGCTCTCTGCATTTGTTTGTGTGCTTCATCCAATGAGAGGATTTGGAATATGACGTTTCAGCGCTCGCCTTTTGCTCTGCAGGAAAGTGCATCACCAAGAGCTGGGTGTGCGACGGGGACATGGACTGCGAGGACCGCTCCGACGAGGACGCCTGCGAGTCCGCCGTCTGCAAGCCGCCCAAATACCACTGCGCCAACGACTCGGCCATCTGTCTAACGCCGGACAAGATCTGCAATGGCAAGGTGGACTGCGGCGACCGCTCCGACGAAGGACCCATCTGTGGTGAAGCTGTTTTCTAATGTTGTCTAATGTCTAATGTGAGAAGGTCGTCTCTTGTCCTCATTCCTGGGGTTGGGACCCGGACCCCGGAGGCCTGTCCTTCAACGTCCTGCCGCAACCGCTAACCGGAATCAGACGAGCCTTCGTGCTCCCAGATCACCTGATGCAGAGGAAAGACCTTCCTCTTTGAATCAACGCCTCTGAGCAGACGTTGGGGCGATAACTACTGCTAATTGATTTATAAACATCTCGATTAGCATTTGAACCAGCCACCTTCCAGAGCTATCGACCCTTCAGAGGAGAAGAACATCTAATGGCTGCTGAGGGGGCAGCCATGTTGGAAAGCCAGCGGCAGCGCAGGGAAGGTGTGGGTCAGACGACTCCCTTCCAGCTGCAGACTCCCTCCCCGGGCCTCGCTCCCACCTGAGGCGCGGCTCCTCTTCCTGACGCTCATTAGATAATCACTATTTGCAGTTTGAAAGCTGATGAGCGTTCCTGTTGTCAGAGCCCGCTCTGGCTATGCGCCGGGGAAACCGGTGAGTCATCAGTGGAATGCCGTCGGCCGGGCAGCGAGCCACGCCAAAGACCTGAGGCCTCGGCGCCTCGTCCGGGTCTCGGACAGGGAGCGGCTCGGGGGTCTCCGTTGAGTGGCTTCTCAAAGGGTTGCCACGGGGACAAGAGAGACCAGAACAATCCACGTCCTCCATCTGGGCGGGGAAGGCTGATGCGTCCGAGGAGGCGCGTAAAACCTTGAGGCTGCAATCCTTTTTTAACATTGTCAAAAAGTCGACCGTCCTCCTGTGAGGACTGCCTCGGCATCTTCTTCTCCCCATGCTGTGGGCGCTAATCCTGCGGGTCTTTGACGTGTCCCGGCCCCCTTGCCTCTGCTGCGAGCCTGCGTGCCATGGTGATCAGAGCAAATGGGATTATTTGGGGGCGGCTCCTAATATCAGGCCTGGAGCAGGTTCAGTGGAATCCACTGATTGGAGCCGAGCATTAAAAGATAATGACCGTTTTCCCACAATACAGACACACGTCTCTTTCCCAGCAGCCCCGAGAACAGCATTTAACCCACGCAGGAACCTCAGCACCGCCCATACAGGGCTGCAGAACCACAACCCAACACCTGACAGGCAGACGGGAGAGGAGAGATAAGAACAGAAAAACACCAGCGCCCCTCTCTCTGTCTCTCTGTCTCTCTGTCTCTCTGTCTCTCTGTCTCTCTGTCTCTCTGTCTCTCTGTCTCTCTGTCTCTCTGTCTCTCTGCCTTTCTCGAAAACACACTCCCCCATGCTCTTTGTTGGATCTGTCAACTATCTATCTATCTATCTATCTATCTATCTATCTATCTATCTATCTATCTATCTATCTATCTATCTATCTATCTATCTATCTATCCATTTGCTTATTTGTCCATTTTTTAACTATTTATTTATTTGATCAATGTATTCATTTAATTATAAATGATGCATTCATGAATGCATTCCTTCTTTCATTGAGCATCAGTGTGTGTTAACTTTTGTTCTGTCTGGACGGCCAGGTGAGGTCTAACGTAGAGCCTGGATGATATAAATGACTGAAGGAATGAGGAAAAAAAAATGATTTAAAACGTTGCTGTTCCTGAGAGATTGAAAGTGGAGACGATCGTTGGGGAAAAATTTTGTCCTTTTAGATTTCTGCAAAACAAGAAAAAAACAAAGGGGAAAAAAAGATTTCTGATTTTATTCCCAACGAGCTGTTTTGGTGTTGGTGTCGGGACACCGACTGAAACACGGGATGACAACAGGCAGACAGGAAGCAACCGGAGATGTTTATTATCATCCAAAACAAAAGCGAAATCACGACTCAGGAGCCGTTACAAAGGAAAAAAACAAAAACAAAATGTGCAGCTGAAAGCGGGGAGTGAATACAGAAGTGTGAGGCAGGAAACAAACCAGAGCGGGACGAGAGCGCGAGACACAGCAGGGACTCACCTGGTAAGAACCTCGTTAGAGAGGTGGAGTGCGTGGAATCACTCGAAGGAAAGGAGATGGCAGAAGACCAACTATGATCCAACCCAACCCTGTTCTAACCCTAACCTGACCCAGCCTAATCACAACCCTACCTCTAACCTAACTCTTTCCCCAACCCTCACAAAGCACTGCGCTAACCCTGACCCAACCGTCCAAAGCCTAACCAAGCACGAACCTAACAACCGCGTGCAACAAAGCCAGTTGACATGACAACTAAGGAAGACGGCAAGTCACAGGAACAGAGATGGAAACACAGTTTGCAGAAGTAGTAATAGTCGAAGAAGTAGTCGTAATAGTACATTCAGTAGAGGTAGTTGTGGTAGTAGTAGTAGTAGTCGTAGTACGAAGTCAGGTTGGCTTGACCACGGCTCATTTTATTGGTAATACAGATGTTTTCTCATTGGCTGTTTTACTTTAGTCGTTGTTGTTTGCTGTTTTACATGGTGCTGATGTTTGGGGAGCTTTGCTGGATGTGGGGGAGCTGCAATGGTACTCCAAGGAAAGATGGTGCCAAAGGTTTTATCAGCTCAAATTTCTGTGGATGAGATCAGAAGCTCCAGAGGCTAGGTCCCGGGAGCACCTGTAATGGCTAACGGTCCAGTTCTAGAATCACAGAAGACATCAGATGTTTGGATTCCTTCTCCAGCGATGCATCCTCCATTCAGTCAAGACTTTATTTTCTTTTGTAAACATAGAGTTAGGGATTGTGGTTCACCAGTGAGATCTGGCAACGCATCTTTTATCTTCGCTGGTGTCTCCACCAGGATCCAGAAGGATGCATGCATCCTTTAGTAGGAATTGATCGCATCCCATCGTACTACCGCCCTGGAACAGCAGGAGGGACTCTGAGAGGAGGTCCTCCTCAGATAGCAGGTGTGCCGATGTGTGACAGGAGTTCCTGCGGCAACAGAGAAGAAACAAATTCAATTTGCGAAAATTATTGAACAGTCATTCATTGAGTCGTTTGAAATGCTGTTTTAGGGAGAAAACCTGACTCAGTCCCCAAAAGCAGCTTCTCCTTTGGACCATCAGCAATGTCGGTACTTTCTGTTCTCATGTGTGGAGACACGTGGGCAGAACATCCGGGGGAACACAGCGACAGTAAAGCTGAGGGATGAGAACAGAGAGGGGAACGTAGCTGGAGGAGGACATCGCTGCTCTAGTTTCAGCTATCTCCTGCTTTTGGTTCTGCTTGGTGGTATCACAGCCCTTCTTCCCACTGCGAGGTCTTCTTCATGATGTGGTTACTACATCTGAAGTGTACGTGTCCTTGCATGCTGTGGGTTCGGGGTGAAAAGCAAGGTTTCATAGTTGTGGACTTCCAGAGGTCAAAAGCTGGTGAAGCAGGTGGCAGTGTTGGTCAAAGTGCCTTCAGGGAGCAAAGAGATCTCCTCAGATCGTCCGGTGTCTTCAAATGTGAGCGGTCAACATGAAGGTTCCTTCTCTGGTTCACCAGGCCCACAGGACCTGTGGGGAAGTTCTTCAAACATCAGCTCCGGGCTGTTCTCTGTCACCAATCGGAGGGTTTTCTGAAGGCTTCGATGGCTGTCAGCCATTGTTAGCCGATTTGACGGCACGTCCCGTCGCCACTGCTCTGCAAAGCAGCGTGCGGAAGGTGCCCGTCTCGTGGGGGAAAGCGGTGGGCGTCGAGGACATTAAAAAAAAACTGGGTTCAAAGGAAATAAAACACAGTGGAACGAAGAGGTCTGCTCGCAACATCTCTGCAACCTCAGGCGCACCACGGAGAAAGGTGTGTGAGAGTCCTCCCGCAACACAGCGCCATCCTTCTCCACTTCACACCCTTCGTTTTTCATCCCCGGTTATGATTATCGAGCACATCTTCCCTCTGACATCGGTGCTCGACGTGAAAACTTTCAGACCGACACGGTCGGCAATTAGTGGGCTCGTGAACGAGCCAGATATTAAGATCTCACAGATCCGACATCTTCTCTATTTAACAATCTCTTTGAGCGCCCCTTCCTCCCTCCCCCGCTGACTCTGAGCTCTTCTGCCTTCCTTCCGCCTCAGATATGTGTTTGGTCGCCCGAGGCGGCTGCAGCCATCAGTGCACCGTGGCGCCGGGGAAAGGGGTGGTGTGTTCCTGCCCCCCAGGGCTTCACCTGGACTCCAGTAACAAGACCTGCGAGGTGGTGGACTACTGCAGCCGCCACCTGAGGTGCAGCCAGGTGTGCGACCAGTACAAGACCACAGTGAAGTGCTCCTGCTATCCAGGATGGACGCTGGACCCGGACGGAGACAGCTGCCACAGCACAGGTAAGGCGGCCAAGAGGTGTAGGATCCCCCCGCTCAGCCCGATGAAGAGGCGACTCGCACGGTTGTCAGAAGCCCCTCCCGTCAAGAGTGAACCTGCACACATTGATCTGACCCTCAAACCCTTTTGGAAATGAATACCTGCATTTATTTTCCTTCATTGTCTTGGGAGTTCTTGTTTGACAGTTCAAGTAACAATTTTGTGAATTTTCCATTTTGGTTTCATCATCTGAGCCCAGGGAGGAGCAGGGGTCAGCATGTTTTTCCCCCCTCAGGCCAAACACATGCAGGAGGTTGACTGGCGACCCTGAATGGTCCAGATGAGTAGATGAGAAGGTGAATTAATGGTATGTCTCTATGTGAGCTGTGGATGAGAGGGTGAGTGCCTGAACATCCCTGTAAGCGTCCCTGTGCTGGTCCAGAGACGGCAGGGATGCGCTCCAGCTCCGGCTCCGGCTCCGGCCAGCGTGAGCACAACTGATAACTAATGCATGAAATCATTTGGCAGCTAAACTTACCAATTTCTGGCTAATTATGTCATCATTCATGCACACGATTTGAATACCATCAAACTTATGACTTAGAAATGAGCAAAACTGAACAAACCAGTAGAAAGCATTGAGAGGCGTCTCAGTTACTCAGAGTTACTCAGTTACTCAGTTACTTAGAGGTGCAAGGAGACGGAGAGAAGACAGTTTCCTCGGTGCAGGTGCTGGTCTGATGGTGATTTCTCATGTTTGTTACGCAGCTGTCTGGTTTCAAATCCACGGTGCAGGTGTTTACGACTGAACCAGAGGCAGATTCGTGTCCTGTGTAATAATTAGCTTCGGTGCGTGTGTCATACTGCCCAGATACCACCGAATCTGCTCAGTGGAAGAAAAGGAGTCTTTGTCAATAGAAAATGTTTTTATGGATTTTTGTTGGAGTGGGTATCTGGGTGTGTGACAGCGGGATGCTGTGAGGTCCGACGCCGTCATTCCCGTATCTCCACAGGTGTCTGAGCGATGAGGCCGTCCGCTCCGATCGTACCTCCTCTTCTCACCTCCTACTGCAGGGCTGACGGCTCGGCCGGCCGGTGCCGTATCAGACGTTCCTTAACTCCC
Source organism: Fistularia tabacaria (assembly GCA_901007705.1). Lineage (NCBI taxonomy): Eukaryota > Metazoa > Chordata > Actinopteri > Syngnathiformes > Fistulariidae > Fistularia > Fistularia tabacaria. The sequence continues at coordinate 51,527 of CAAKHD010007789.1, forward strand.
ATCTATTCCGCGGGTGTTACTGAATAATCTGCTGTATGAGGCTGTTCTACAGCTGCTTAAAATACAGTACACACATGCTACCGGCCGGCCACGCTCAGATTTATGGACCCCCTTTTGATTACTCGCTTCTGTATTTTACCTCGAGATTGATGGCAGCCACGTCTCTAATCACGCATTAAGGCGGGAAAAGAAAATGCCATTTCCTCCGCAGGCCGATCTGAAATTTACAGCCTCTTCATAAATCACAGCGTGCATGCAAACACAAACATTTCAATTTAATCTTGAGGGAGGTGTTATTGGATTCTTTGTGAAGTCCCAGGTGTATATCTACTCCCCGCTTTTCCCCTTCGCACATCCAAGTCATAAAAAGATTTGTGGGAAAAACCTGCGAGCGCAGATAAATTCTCTCCGGTGGAAGCGTGGCTCGTTAGTCCGGAGTGTCATTGAGGCAAGGGCGCCATTTTAATTGCACTTGTGCACTGCATTTATTTTTCCCAAGAAGAATTTATTGTGGCGTCAATGCGGAGTTGTGCGCCGATAAGGCCCGTCAGAAGAAATGCCCACGGCGGAAGGACTGCGCACGTACATGCAGGATTTCATCACGTGGGTTAATCCCTCTGAACGAGTGTGTTATAATCTGCAAGCAGAAACATCTGGGTGATTAAACCAAACCTTAGAAGAGAAATGAGGCTGGTGCAAAATCAGGAGGGGGTTTGTCTCCAGCCAGCGGCCGTGCTGAATGAGTCCCTCAGAAAAACAACTTACAAGTACTTATTCTACTTTAGCAGGAAATAAAAACAGTTTATGTCAATTCCCCGATTGCAGTGTGCGGTTTGGCTGCAGCTCCTGCTAAGCATGAACGCTATCTGCAGCCTGCCTGGGGCCGTCTAGACAGGTTCATTCACATATTCATTTTGAAAGAGAGATGAATGAATGTCTTGTCCACAGAGAGGCGTTGATCACTGAATGTGATTGAGGTGGCTATCGAAGAACACAAAGGATGATTACGGTCTTCACGATCATCCTGGAGTGACTCTAAGTCTGTCATGTGATCCGCGACCCCCCGCGACAGCACATGTGATGTGACGCAGATTAGATTAAACCATGCTTCAATTAGGTCGTTAATCCACCCATTCATTGTCTGAGGCTTATCCTGCCGCGAGGGTGGCGGCGATGCTGGAGCCTCTCTCGGCCGTGTTTGGGCGAGAGGGTCAGGGTTAGGGGTCAGTCCAGGGGTGGGCAACATTTACCACTCAAAGAGCCAGTCAGAGCCATTTAACCTTTAACCTGAAGAAAACCCCGGAAGCCACACAACCCTTTGGGCATTTGAAATGAATGAACACGGCATTTAACCTTGTTTTTTTTGCCTAACTGCTATGTATAACAAATGATATGCTGCATTTTTTAAATGAATGAACAACTGCAGAGAAAACATAATTACATTTCTGCATGCAACAAAAAGATTTTGAAAAAAAGAGGTTGGGTTGAAGATACTTTTTAACAAAATATTCAGTGTCTATTTGAGTCCTTCTTGTATTTATGAAAGGAAAAGCCAAACTGAAATTCTCCACCGGCAGCAAATCATAAATGCTGTCCTCTCTCTGTGTGCTGACATCCTTTTACTGGCCCGTGCATTCTGCTGTTCACCTGAATAATAAAAGGTCTGTTTCACTGCACAATGAAAAAAAATTGAAAAATGCAAAAATAATAGGCAATTAAAATTTTTTATCATACTTAGTTAATGTGATTTTTGCTCCTGAACGTCAAGGCACGGTGTCTGCATATGAGTGCTATGTGCCATCACCTTCGTCTTCACACACCATTCGGAGCCTTAGTCTGTGAGGCGTCGCTATGTTTGCGAGGTAATCTTCAAATTTAAAATTACATTTAAAAAATGAACGAAGTAAAATAAAATACGTTTTAAATTAAATATTCGGAAAAAAAGCCACAGGGAGCCGCATCAGAGGGATCAAAGAGACGCATGTGGCTCCGGGCCACAGGTTGCCAACCCCTGGGTTAGGGTTAAGGGTTAGGTTAGGGTTAGGGGCTAGGTTAGGTTTAGGGTTAGGGTAGGGGTAAGGTTAGGAGTTAGGTTATGGTTAGGGTTGAGGTCAGGGTTAGGGTATGGGTAGGGTTAGGCGTTAGGTTAGGGTTAGGGGTTGGTTTGGGTTAGGGTTAGGGGGTCGAGGTTCGGGTAGGGTGAGGGTTAGTGGTTGGGTTAGGCTGAGGGTTAGGGGGTAGGGGCTCGGATAAGGGTGGGGTGGGGTTAGGCGTCAGGTTAGGGTGTAGGGGTTTGGGTAGGGGGAGGGTTTAGGGTTAGGGTAAGGTTAGGGTTAGGGCCACATAAAGAGCTGACAACCATTCACTCTCTCATTCACACATCTGGGCAATTTTTCCAATGCATTCCAATGAAACTCCTGCATGTGTTGGGACTGACAGAGGAACCAGGAGAACCCTGGAGCAGAACCCCATGCAGACACGGGGAGAACATGGAGACCCCACATAGAGAGGCCCCCTTTTTTTTAACACAACCAGAAACGGACAAGCATACATTTATGCATGGATACATTTGTATGTATATATATATATATATAAATATATATATAGATGCGTGTGTCTGTCAGTCCAATACTCACTGTCAATGTACAGCTTGCATCCTGGGGGGGCGTGGCTTAGCGAGGAGGTTACTCAGCGAAGCCAGGGGTGTGTTCTATGATCTGATGAGAAAGGGTACAAAGTGTCTCAGTGATGAACATCCAGTGTTTCTCTGCTGTACTGACTTGCATTCAATTCCATTTTATACAGCTTGAATGTAAAGTAAATATAGCAGCCGTGCAGGCTGTTTGGCACCAAAGCCAGCTTATCCGGCCAGTTGGTTTGAGATGGATGGCGAGGTGTGAAGAGAGGAAGTTTGGATATTCAGACTAATCTTTTGAATTTGCCATGTGGAAAGAAGGCAGGGAAGTCATCGCACTGCGAGCCGTGCGGCTGAATTTCAGACGGCGGTGGATTTATGGGTTTATCTATGGCGCCAAACAGTATTATTTTCCGAGTTAATGATCTGAAACAGGGATGATTGTCCTGCATTTTTCTGCTCATAATTAAAGACCGTGTTGGGACCGGACGGAGTTGGGGGGTGATTTCATAATTTACTCAGTCGGATCGGAAGCCCATGTCCCCTCTGCTACTCGGCCCTGGTAAAGACCTCAGAAAGGCAGCGGGTTTGTCTGCAGCAGCCAATCAGAGGAACTCCCTTCTTTGGTTCCGTCCTTTATGGTCCCGTGTCGCAAACATCCAGTCCCGTCAGCTGTGCCTGGACATGCCAGTGACAGAGAAGGCCAGCGTTGAGCTGTGACTCTGAGTGCAGCTGCTGACAGGGATGTGCTGAGTTTGATGGCAGGTGATGAAGAGTCATTTCACCAAACTGATTTTCCTTTTTGGAAAGTAAAAAATGCACAAAGAAAAACACTTTTGACTGGCCTTTTTTCCGTAGCAGCCTGGGAGTGTCTGCTCAAAAGGAAACTAAAAAGGCACTCAAGGGACTTTGAGCGGTTGGGATTCTAAGTGAAAATTGTATTTCCCTCGTCCGTCCTTTCGTCATCCAAAAGCAGGTTTGAGTGCATTCTGGCCCGGCAGCTGCCTTTATTTCTGCTCGGCGGCCTGCGCTCTCTACACCACCAAACGCAAACCTATCAGTTCAATCCCTCAGATATTCTGTTTCATCAGGAAATGAAAAAACAAACCCCAACAAACGATGTTGTAACTTCTATCTCACGGGGGCTTTAAGTCTCGGCAGAGATCAGCTCCAGGCATCCTGGTAGATGTGTATCTCTGCAACAGTTGATTCTGCACGGCGCAGCAGCAAAATGAGATTTAGCATCCAATAATTTCACCATTAACACCTGTGTTTTCTGAGGCTCTGCAGGTCAGAGCCGAGGGGGTTGCTTCGGTTAATCGAAACCAAAAACCTACTTCTGTCAGCGCACACCTTTATGTCACCCTGTGTGTGTGTGAGTGTGTGTGTGTGTGTGTGTGTTTGTTGGCAAAATAAATCCCTCTGTCTATTAACACACACACACACACACACACAAACACACACAAACACACACACACACCAAGTCGGATGCAGTCATCTGACGGTATTTAAGTGAAGGAGCTGTTGCAGCTCTCCTGGAATGGGAGGGCGGCCCGTCTGCTGTGGCAGCGGTTAGCAGTTAGCGGTTATCACTCCCGCTTCCCAGTGAGAAGGTCTCGGGGTCAGGCATTATTTGAGTTTGCGTGTTCTTCCTGCGCTCGTCCACAGGTTCTCCGATGTCCTTTTCCAGTCCAGAAACGCACAGTGGGTCAATGGGAGTCTCTCCATCGACGATAGGTTTGAGTGGACGGCGGAAAACTTCACGTGTGGCCCTTTGATGCCCAGCCGAGCCGTCCGGGTTCTGCTCCTCTGGCCCCTCGGCCAGGGTCAGCCGGGATGGGCTCAGGCATCGCGCTGACCCGGGCAGGATAGCAGGCAGAGAAGGCCGGGACGGACGGGGGTTAAGGGCCGGGCCGGCAGGAAGCACAGTGGACTGGTGCACAGCGAAGACTATTACCACTCCCAAACAGTTGACCCACTGTTGACACGGCCCCGACTGACGATGATTTAACTGCGGAGTTGAGGCGGAACAAGAGAGCGGTCGTTCAAAATGAGAGCGCTGGGCTGTCGCGGGTCCATATCGCCCCATGCGACACGATGCGGCAGGGATGTGTTTGGATTCGCGGCTATGAAGCCAGATGTGATCAACAAAGAGCTCCTGTGAAGCTTACAGCAGTGGTTTGTTACCACAACAAAACAGTTGATGAACTGTTAAATGGGATAATCATCGCACATCTTTTTTTTCTTTTCATCGCCATCAAGTTCTTTTATGTCGTGTCGTGGTTCTTTATGTGGGCTCCATGGTGGCTGACAGAACAGCTCATAGTCTCCGTGTTCAGCTCAACAACGTTTGAGCTCCGCCACGAGGTCCATTCGAACACGTTTCTCAGAAGAACAGCGTGGCATCCGTGTGTCCAACAATCGCTACAACTTCAATTTAATGGCAAACGCAACATGCATTTTCCCCGTGTTTGCTGTGAGGTGAGGCGGATGGAGGAGGCTGCAGGGAGGGAGCGGAGTCGAGAGAAAGATGCATTTCAGCCTCCAAATGAGTTTTTGAAAAGGACTACACACGGGAATGAAGTCTTGGGACTTGTCTCAGAGATTGAGTTTAATGACCTGGGGTTTATGTGGGATTTGGACAAATGGTGCCTCGGCCCTACCTCTGGTTCACAGCGCCCCTTCCATGATTTCTGGGTGGATTGCGGGTGCTGCTCCCTGGCAATGACGCATGCCATTGCTTGAGAGTTGTTTTGAAGGACGCCAGATCCTTCGAGATTTGTTTTATGATCCCAGACTCGGGCGTGGTCCGATTGACATGGATCAAATGTTCCCAGGGGTTTCCTGTGAAGGAGGCTGGACTTGTGCGTTGGACCAGCGAGATGTCTCCGAGGTCGTGTTTGTGAAGGCCTTTGAAAGGGTGACATATCCAGGAGGGGCGATAAGGGCATCGAGGGCAGATGTGCTGGGCGGCCTCAGGTGACGGGGTAATTGAAGTGAGATGAGCGCGATGTCGGGGTTGTTGGGGAAAATAAGAGCGATGACATGGTCAGTGGCTTCCTCTCTGGCAGCTCTACGTCCTGAAGGACAGTAGCCACGTCACTCTGAGAGACATGTTTTCCATTTCATTGCAGAGAGCAAATGAAATTACTTTGCTGAAATCTTTCCCCTGCGCTCCACCAGCGACAGCCAGCGGGTCAGAAACCCATGACACCATCTGCTTTTTAAAGGAGCCAAGGAGGATAACTCCAAAAATCAGAGTGCTCCTTGTCCATTGGAGGTTGTATTTCCAGCAGGGTCAGCCAGCACGGTTGGTTCACATGGACAATTTTACTGACCACTGGGCAGACCAGCGATAACATAGTTAGACATATTTACTTTTAATTATTGCCCAAAGCTACCATCAGGCAGTTGGCCCTAGCCTCCTTTCAAAAGGGGCAATACTCCCTCCAGACACTGTTTGCTTAGAGCAGCTCCACAAGGAGGACAACAACATGGTTTCCTCTCTCCAGTGGAGGGAACAACATCGCTACGTTTCTTCTTCTGACTACCTTGGCACTGCTTTTGGACACAGTCCTGCTCCCCATCCAACCCTGCAGAGGGGACGGTATGTTTCACAAACCGAGAATATCTGGTCACAATGTCAACTTACATGTGGATGAGTAATTGACTATTTAGAAGTCATGATCCACTCCTTGCGGTTTGGAAACAGAGTCTGTAAATGGTCAAAGATTTGTTTTGCACAGTAGATCACATGGCGCATGCTGAGTGCATACCGGTAAGCCCAGGCACCGAGGTATTTGTGACACAACAAATCAATCTCTGGGTCGTTTACTTCAGATCTGAAGCTGCTCGATAGAGGTCAAACCATCCTACCTCAATAAACCACAAGCCCGGAGTCTAAAGTGCCTTGCAGGCGCAGAAGCAGCCGGTCTCTCAGGAGCTGCAACATTCTGGTGCCCATCCGTCAATGTTGCAGGAATGGAAAGATCCTCATCCTTCCCCCTGATAAGCGTCGGCGCAGCTCTCGGCTTGCTGCTGAGCTCAGCATCACAAGTTTCTTCCTGTAATGAAGCTGCCTCCCTAGGACGCCCCCCCCCCCCCCCCCCCCCCCCTCCGCGCCCCCCCCCCCCCCCCCCCCGCGGCGGGGGAAAGAGGGGGGGGGCCGGTGGGTGGCGGGGTGCCCCCCCT
>CAAKHD010007789.1:72008-120105 GCA_901007705.1 Fistularia tabacaria
GTTGTGTGTTTTGCATCGGCATGAGTGTGTGCGCGCTCTTCCTCCGTATGCCAATGCGCTGTGTGAGTATTAACGTGTGTGTGTGCGTCTGCGTGCGACTGTGTGTGTGTGTGTGTGTGTGTGTGTGTGTGTGTGTGTGTGAGTGTGTGTGTGTGAGTGTGTGTGTGTGTGTGTGTGTGTGTGTGTGTGTGTGTGTGTGTGTGTGTGTGTGTGTGTTTGTGTGTGAGTGTGAGTGTGAGTGTGAGTGTGAGTGTGAGTGTGAGTGTCCAATGATATATAATGATTTTATCACCGTGTGATATTTCTGTTTCTGACACCAAATCTATCATCGTGTGTGAACAGCCTATATTGTAAAGTAAAAAGTGAGTTAGCAGCTCCCGTCACCTCTCCTGGACACTAACCGTAAGTTACGCGGTAACTAGTTTTTATAGAAGTTAACTTCACACGCACATCATATGTTGAACAGAATGTTTAGAAAATGATCCAGCTGGGGAAACAACCATGAATCAAGGACCGTGTTGGAAGGTCGTCCCTGTCTTTATACACCTCAAACAGCCTCACACACTTTCAATGCAAGAGACTGTCCTCTGGGATGAAAGCAGTTCTCTTCCATTCTGCACCTTATACACCTTCATACACCTCACACACCTTGTACACACTTACACATCATACGCCCGAGATCGGTCTAATACAGCTGCTCTGCCCTCATGACACCTTACCTAGCTTAAACAGCATATACCTTCCACACCTGTTTGAAGCTTTAGAACCCTCATACACCTGGAAACACCGTTACACACCCTTTTACACCTTTCTGCATCTTTATACCTTTTCAACACCCACATACACCCTAAATTAATCGTATACACCTTACATGTCCTCATGCAACTTTACACAGTTTTAAAGACACCCGGGAACAGCCTCATTCAGCTCTAGAATCTCTTTATGCCTTTATAAGCTACATGCCTTTATAAGCAAACTTTTAGCGATAAACAACCCTACGGGTCTTGTTTGCAGCTCATAGCAGGTGGCCTGCAGGCCAAGGTCTGTATATCGATAGAGTTGGGAATGTCATATTTAGATCAGCAGATGAATGTCGGTCGCCGCTGAATGGTAGCGATGAAAGCATGTGAAGCCTCTCACTCACAAGCCGTCCGTCCCGGCGAGAAACCGAACCCCCAGGAGTGTTGTGGAAGAAAACCTGCTGAATCCCAGTTTGAAAGGAGTGAAAAGTGCGTAGCTGCAGGTCTTCCCGTTGTCTGTCTCACTCGTCCGCTGCCGGAGCGTCCGCCAGGGGGATGTTGCAAACACGGATTTAACAAGCGACCTTGATTGGGGTGTATTTTCTGTAAGCAGTGCGCTTTCCCTCCACGTGTGCGCAGACATCCTGAACTGCCGGGGCCTGGCCCTGGACTGGCTCTCCAGGAACCTCTACTGGCTCAGCTCCGAGAACGACGAGTCGCAGATCAACGTGGCTCGCTTTGACGGCTCCCTGAAGACCTCCGTCGTCCACGGCATCGATAAGCCCAGGTGTCTCGTCCTGCATCCGGCCAAGGGGTGAGTAGATTAGAAAAGTCCCGTCAGAACTGCCCTTTGACGCCGATGATGAAAAGAGACCCACTCCTGACCAAAGGGAAGCGAAGCCTCCTCCGTCAAAAGTCGAGGTCTTTGGGAAATGTGCCGCCTCGGATTGAAGTTGCGGATCTGACAAAGATCAGATCGGCGCAGCGTTCGCTACTGATCTCCTCCACCGAAGCTCTTCTCGTCATTCGCAGGAAAATCTATTGGACGGACGGAAACACCATCAACGTGGCCAACATGGATGGGAGCAACAGCAAGGTCCTGCACCAGAACCAGAGGGAGCCTGTCGGTCAGTAAAACATCTCACGCCCGATACCGGAGCTCCAGGCAGGACCAGTGTTGTTGTTATAGTTTGAAGACAACGACCTTTGTGGTCCCGTCCCAAGCAAACCTTTACTGGAGTCCGTTTATTGCCATGTCCAATCCCTGAAACTAGATTCACACTGATTCTTTTGACACAAAAGTCATTTAAACTTCGGTTTCTTCCGACACATCTGCAGCTTGAGCAGGGAAACGGCGAAACACATCTCAATTCCATAATTATCTGAGGAATCCTCGGTGTGCCAGGTTTGACTGTTCTTGTAAAGATGCAGTTTTGGTGGTGAGGAGGCGTCTCTGTTGTTCTGAGTTGATCAAAGCAGACCTGCCCTGTCAATCGCAGCCCGGTGTTGAGACGTCGTCCTCCAGAGCCGAAGAACCCTTGGAAGACGCGTGTTAGCATGCGGAATCCGCTCAGCGCCCCGGCGGTTTCCGACCGGGAACATTCATGCAGCGGCGAGGAGGCAGTGTAGAGAGCCCTTACCCTCCGCCGCCCCCAAACAACAATTAAGAGAGCAAATTATTCTTTTATATCTCCATTAATTTAATTTGGAAATAAATAAGGATCCTGCGTGAGGCCTAATGTGTGGCAGATAATCCCATTCTGTGACGTGAAAATGGCTCTAATCCCATTTTGTCTTGAATGACTCATTTCCACGCCTGTGCGTGTTTGTGTGGCATACGCCGGCATGCGGCAAAGGAAACGCCGGGCGCCCCCTCAGACAGCCGGCAGGGAAACACTGGTTTTAATTGGCTCAACGAAAGTGTCTGTTTACAAATCCCAGTGTGACCCAGTCATCTGGAATATTTATCAGCACATAACCCCAGTCATTGGCGATGAAAGCAGATTGTTAGGGGGTGTCAACTGACACTTTTTTCTTTTTTCACATATATTTGAAAGACATATTTCATTAAATATTATGATTAATATTTTTCATTAAAATTTCGGGAATTTTTTTTGCAGATCTTGCGATTCCGTGTGATTTAATGTCAAATACATTGAGGGATGTTTTTCTGCCGTGAGAACGAGACGACGTGGACGGCCTGAAGCCAAGACTGTCAACAGAATATTTTTGGTGACGCCAATCCACCAGAATAGATTAAAAACACCCACGCTGTCGTTTCCACAATTGCAGGTTGCATCTCAGAAAGTGCTTCCGGATGCTAATGGGCCGAATTTGTGTCTCCCAGCCAGTCATCATTTACTCTGCAATTAGATTTCCCTGCAGCAGCGGGAGAGAGAGAGACGGCTTGCTGGGAGAGTTACAGTTTAAATGTGTAGCAGGGGAAAGCATGTTAAGGCGGCTGGTGGAAGATTCTACGGAGTATTCGGGTAGACGTGCGGCATGTCGGCCCATCCAGGGGGAATCGGCTGAGTTGGACTCCCTTTAAATCGGGCGTTTGACTCGGCAGCTCCCCGCTTTCCCCTCCCCGGCCGTCGTCACACTTCACAAGGTCAAAGCTCTGTGTTCTCAGGCAACAACACCATTGTCCTCGCTGTGCTTCTTCACTCTCCGGGGCCTGTCAGACCCACAGATAGCGGGGGGTCGTATTTTACAGCATTCATTTATGATTATGGGCCAGACCCGGGGACAAGAGTAAATTAATGATGCATTGTGCGCGTGAATCTGCTGGACATAAATCGAACACATGGTGGGAGACAGTGAGTTGTCCGGAGGTCCTGAGCCGAATTGGTTTTCGCTTCTTATTAATAGTGGTCGTCCATGAAAAACCATCATGTCCGCCCGGAAAAGGGAGGATTTAAAAGCTACAAGCAGGGCCTCTTTGTCACGTCCCTCGTCTGTGAGACTTTAACAGAGATATCACCGCTGCAGATATAGTGCTTGTGTAATGCTCAGTGGCTTTGGTACCGTTGCTATTATTTGTAGTTTATTCATGTTTTTACCAGGCTCTTTTTCAGGGCTGCAGCTGAATGTCAGGAATTGAAACACTCAGTCATTGTCATTGTGACAATCCCTGCGCTGGATTTCTTTTTTTTTTTCAGGAAAGGGCTTTTCATGTCACTCCTTTTTTCTTTGTCATGATGCAGTTGATTATCACATGCAGCTTCATGGTCATCGTGTCGTTCTCGTATTAATTGATTCCATGTCTTTGGTGAGGGACGGGTAAATTATTTATATTTTTAAATCATTAATAGGTGTGTGCGATCATCAGCAACCGGTGTTTGAAATGGGAAATAACCAAAAACCATGGACTTCATTAAAGAGCCAGAATTGATTTGTAAAAACTAAGGAGGAAAAAGGAAAAGCAATGATCTGATTCAGGTATCAGAAATCTGGAGTGTGCATCTGCACATATATATATATATATATATATATATATACATTTATATGTATGTATATATACATATATATGTATATATAAATATATTATCAGATGAATGATTCCATCTTAGTGGGTAAAGGTTAGAGCTGTGCATCTAAAACCTTATGTAAACGCATGCAGAATAATTGTGCAGAGTTCATTTAATTTGACATGGATTGTGATTTGCATGGAACTTATCAGCCCAAGGACAGGCTGGCTTCTATACGCGGTATTTGTCTGATGTGACTCATCTGCAACCTGACAGAAATGCATGGCGTTGTTTCCCTCTGGTGTCTTGCCATTAATTCCTGTTGTTGTCCCGCTTAGCCGACGCCAGTAACCTGCCCTCCTGCCTCCTGCTCTCAGGCCTCTCTTTGGACTTCACCGCCAACAAGCTGTACTGGATAAGCTCGGCCAACGGCACGATCAACAGGTGCAATCTGGACGGCAGCGGCCTGGAGGTGCTGGAGACGCTGAAGAGGGAGTTGGTCAAAGGCACCGCTCTGGCCGTGATGGGTGAGTGGCGCTCGTCACAAGTGCATCAGATGATCGGCAGGATTAGTCGGAGTGGAGGGGATTACCTGTTTCACGGGTTAAGTGTCTGCAGAATGGAGGGCCATTTAGACGGCGCTCACAACCGCTGCGTTTCCCTCTGTCCCGAGCAGCAGGGGCTGGAGATAATTAAACGGCAGCGAGCGGTGATTGATGATTGATGATTGATTTTTCTTCCGCCACCTGCTAATGAAAATGGAGGAGGATGTTCATTAGGTGTTGATTTTGCGTACCGTTGCTTCGTCCAATATGTCATATCATCCATCACCCTGAAGGTTGTGAGAATTCTCCCGGATTCCAGGCCGGTGTGGCTTGGCTTGGGAAACAGCTCTGCTTGGGTCGTTCTTTCCTTTGCCATCCGAACCCTTGAGAGCCGCGGCAGTCATTGCTACGTCTGCCCAGCGCAAGACGTCGGCCGTTAACAGGGTGCGAAGTCACAGCGAGTCTAAGAAGTTACTATTAGGAAACAATAGAGTGATAACAACAATACTAATGATGCCTCGCAAGGTGGCGGCGCTTCGACAGAGTGTCCGAATTTGCTTTCAGTCATCTAAAAGCACCGGCGGCCTGGGGTGTGTGGGGGAGCTCTGGTGGTTGACGCTCCTGCTGGCCAGTAGTCCACCCACAGCACGGAGTACCGCCGTCAAAAGGGCTGGGGAAATTGGTCTCAAATCAGCTTCCGCATTATTTATGGAGCGACTCTTTGAGCCTTTCGCTGCGTTTTTAGAGAAAATCACTCCGCCGAACAGGTGGCGTTGATGGCACGGGCCCGGGGCCGTCTTCTGAGTGCTGCTCGGACACTCCAGATCCTCATATATCATCGTGCCGACTGGAGAGCATCTCTTGGCATCCCAGGTAGGGTCCTGAGAGACCTCAGGGCTCTGTTCTGGGACCCTGCTGTCTAAACCACATTCAGGGCTCATTTCAGATTGGTGTTAACTGTTATGCAGATGATGCCATCAGCCAGAGATGGATGTAAACTCTTCTAGGTGCTGCTAAGAGCTGGTGATCAACATATTTCCTGCACCTTAACTCAGCAGAGCAGAGAGGATAATTACCGGAGTGGCGAGGCTGAGTCATCTTTATGATAATCTCTCTTTCTTTGGACCGATGTTTTATTCATGCGGAGACAGAGCTGGGAACCCCGCTGTGTTTCTTCATGACAGGACGCTTTCCTGCGACCTTCACATTAAAGGGGTCAACGGAGCCATTTTTCATCTCAGGAACAATGTGAAGATCAGACCCGCCTCACATTGCAGGATGCAGAGATGTTAATCCACGCATCAGAGATGTCGTCTTAGATTGTCGCAACGTCCTCTTGTCAGCATTGCGGTCGAAGATGTCCAAGTTCTGAGAAATGTTCAGAATGCTGTGGCAGGTCAGTGTGAACATATTCATCTGGAGCCGGCCTCGCTCCACCGGCTTCCTGTCCGGCCGAGAGCAGACCTCAGGGTGTAGCGCCGCTCCTCTGAGACAGCTAATGGCACTGCAGCATCTTATCTATCTGACTTGGTGAAGTCACCTGTACCTGGAGGAGCACGTCGCTCCCAGGTTCTGATCTTCTGCGTCCCCAGCGTCTGGAAACAGACTGTGGGTGAGAGGCTTTTTCTTCTGGTGCGGCAGCTCTGTGAAACATCTGCCTCCTCACATCGGCAGGCCTGATCAGCCGATCATCCGCCGAAGAGCCTGCGTTTGCTCCGGCAGAGTCTGGGTTTTTTTATTTCGTCATTTACTGTCGGTTGCTTTTTTTTGTGATTTGGATAGGTGTATTATATTTCCTTCGTGTCCCACTCGTATTTGTTTCTGATTGTAAAGCATTTTGTTCGGGCTTCATAAGGACATTTCGTGTTCCTGCTGTTAAGTTCGGAGTTGCTGCTATTGTTCGGGAGCAGAGAGTTCGAGGAAAGGCCAGCCATCCATGGGAGGGACTCGGAAACGGTCCAAGACTGGAGTATTCCAAGAGAGGGTGCCGCTCTGGAGGAGGCAGACCTCGGGTCTGGCTAACCGCCGGCACAAACTCTTTACTGACCGTGGACAAGTAAACAAATAGTGCTTTATTTGTTACTTTCTATCTTCATTGCAGCGGCAGAGCAGAGTTTTGCTTCACCTTGCTGCCGTCTTGACACTTGGGAATCCACTGAACTGTGTGAAAGCATTTTTGCTGCCAACTGTTAATGAGAAGGGACGAACCCCGGCGAATGGCTAGTTGCTGGTTGTGTGGGTGTTTTCGTCTAAAAGAAATGTTTTGTCTGTTTTAAGGAAAGAAAAAGAAATAGAAATGAGCCTGTTGCCATGGTTATAGTTCACTTCAGCGTATTCAAGTCAAGATGGGCCGTGGGTCTTGTGCTGCACTAAGCAAAGAGCATCTATTGCCCCAGACCGCAGCGGGTCGGCCGGAGCCACGCGAAACCACTGCTGCTCCTTTGCCTTCAGGCACTCTGCGGCCCTACGTCACACGTTTCCGCCTCCCTTCCCCGGCTCCGGAGGACTTGTTCCTGTTCGGACGACGGAGACTCCATTGTACCGCTTCACAAATGGGACGGAGAAGGTGAGGTGACATAGAGTAATGGCTCGGCTACGGCCCGCAAGCAGCAACAGAAAAGCGGTGAGATGACGTCTGCAAGTCTCCATCAATCACAATTAATGACAGCTTGTCGTGCCAGGATATTGTTTCCATCGGTAGAATGCACAGCTCCGAGCGGTGTTATTATCGTACCTCAACAGCATTCGTCCCCATGTAATGAGTAAATCCATCCAAAGCAGGTGTCATCGTAGCACTCGCCATACTTTGTCATTTGTCTAACGCGCACACGGGAGTTTATTCTCCCACAACGCACCTTCAATGCTTCTTAAATTAATTGCCTTCAGAGACTGAATAAGCCGTGAAACAAAACCCCGTCAGAATTCTGCCGGCTCATATGTTGTCCTCATTCAAGTCTGCCGTAGCATCGTGGATGTTTTTATATCAAGTCTTCTGATTTTTTGAAGTCTACCATTTTCAAGTGATTGTCGTTTGCATTGAAAATGTAGTCATTAGTGTCCTCGCCCGACTTGAAACATGTGAGGAGACTCACAAATACAATAAAGTTCCCGTCGTTAAACACATAATTGCTTGTAATCGAGGCTTTAAAAAGTGTGATATGGTCAAAAGGGTCCTTGAGTAGAAGGAGTGAATGAATCCAATGGAAGTCAGGCAGCCACAGTGCAGTTTGCAGGAAGTGTTTTCAGACGCAGCCGTCATGCTGCATTCAGAGCTTGTAGAGCAGGGAAGAAAAAAGCCCTTGCGTGATTCCAGTGGATGCCGGGTTTGCCCTCTTCAGCACGGAATGTCCAGTTCGCTGCGGATTTGTTTTTGCAGCGTGCCAATCACGTTCCCCGCCATTTCCCACAATTTCTGCTCTTTACCTTGAGGCTGTCCAAGCAGAGTCCTGCGCTTGCTGATAAAATCCTAGCCGGCAGACGGCGGCCCGCCTCTGCTCTGCGTTTGCTGAGGACAAAGCTGGCTGATTGAAAGCTTCTGACGGCCGGGGCTCTCAGAAAGTTCTCTGGGCTCTCGGGGAATGTCAGCTGCCAAAGGAGTCGAACAATTCTCTGCTTTCGCCGCCCTGATTTCTCTCGGATTTGGTAGCACGGCGACCTCCTCGGTTCGGGATGTATTTCCTTTTGGAGGCCGTTGGTGCAGCAATGAGATCGGGCAGAAGGACGACTACTTGTGTGCCGTTGTCTCCTGACAGAAGGGCAACCGGGTCCACGTCGATGAAGTATCGAAGCCAGGAATCGTCGCTGCCGCTCAGCGTTTTATTGGCTTCAGTGGGACACACAGACGGGAGGGCGTCTCGGCTGACCTCGTCCACCGAAGACTCAGAACAATAGACTAGAAAGTAGGCGAGGACGTAACATACATCGCCCACCCAGGTGGAGGAGCGACTCCAGAAGAACCCGAGCTTGTAGTTCACAGCTCCTCTGAAAGTGATGGAAAAGCTGCATCCAGTAGAAATTGCTGGCAAATGTTCAGATGACTCAGAGCGAAGCCGTCGGAGTTTGGACGCGCACTCCATGTGTGTCCTCAGCAAAGTCAATAGCACGGCTCCTTTAGTGTTTATCGAAGATATAAATCCAACTGTTTTGAGCTGATCCAGGGATGATCTGAGTTGCTGATTTGATTTGCAGGCGAACGCGTGCCAGGGATGGATTAAATAAGCTTTTGTCTCGGATTGGAGTTTAATAAATACCCTTTTTGTTCCTGACATACTGTGCAATGATACATTTGCCAGTGGGCGCCAAAACGAAAGCCCGCCACCTGGTTTCAGGGCGCTGACTGACGGAGCGACGTTTCAATTCATGAGAGCCGTTCAGCATGACAAATGGAAAGCGGGGCTCTGCACTTTTATTCTGAGTGTTTGTTCTGCAGATGATTGTAAAAAGGTAATGAAGATGCCGTAGGTGACACGAGGTCAATCCACTCGGCTCCCAGAGCACCATATTAATTGGATTTCCTGAGAGATAGGTAAGGCCTTCCTTCTGGAAGGTTGGTGATCCATCAACTTTGACTCACAACGAGGAGCCGCGGAGGAAATTGAATATGACGTGTGGCGAGTGAGCGGCGGCAGCCAGTCAGCGCCCGCCGGAATCCGATTAACACGGGGGGCGCAGCCAATCGGAGCCGGCGAGGCCTCAGGTCAGGCGTGGAGACAGAGCGGTGTCGCCCGTCATTCACACTCGGGGGGATTTGATTTGCTTTCCGAGGCCATGACACCGGAGCCCGAGCTGCGAATGGCTGGGAGGATTGTTTGTGGGCCAGCGCGGGTGGCCCAGCCGCTGAGGTGCTTCGATTATTGATTGGGATAAAGTGCCCCCATTATGGAACTGTGAGACGATACCTGGTGTCCCGGTCGATGGTGTTTCATCCTGAGGAACCCAATGAGGCACTTTAAAGATCTGTGTTGGAATCATCCTGCAGATACGATATTTACCAAAGAAACTCCTTATGTGTGTAGGAAGCACATGCCGTGTCCCAGAGTTACCTCTGGACCTCTCAACAAGAGGTCAATGTCCTCAGCCCTGAACATGCTTTGGAGTGTAATCTCCTCCTGAGATGATTCTACCCCACGTTGCTTGCCAGTCCGCAGTAGGACTCCACTCGATGATGCCATAGCATCAGCAGCTGTGCGGCGTTGCCATGTTGGATGTGCTGCGGCTGGCTGTTAGATGAGCTCTTCCATGAAGAAGAAAATGGGCTTCCAAAGCTGTACCCGGCAGCAGGCTTGTGGATGAGATGATCCTTGGTTACCTCAGTGGCTCCAGAGGTATCCTTCCATTAGGCGTATACTCGTGCCGCCTTCACCCCCACACCATTTCGAGTCTTGATGGTGGAGAGCCCAGCAGAGGGTCGCCTGTGCATGGCCTCAGACATCCAGGTCACGGTGAATTCTCGTCAAAATCTTCTTGTCCTGGGAGCTGGGCTTGAATTTCTTCCCTTGATGATGTTTCAGCCGCATCCCAGAGGCTTCTTCAGGTCTGATTGCCTGTGGGGAGTTTGTGAATATACCAGCCAGGGTTGTGGGCAGGACCAGGTTATGGCAGCTTCTTATGTAAATGAGAGAGTTGATCTCTCGTTTGTGAAGAAATTCAAGTCCAGTTGCCACGACAAGAATCCAGCACAGGTTTCCTCGCCTCACACTCCCACTGGGTTGTAAGAACATAGATCCCGTGTGGGAACCTGTAGAGTCTTTGGCTGAACCTCCGTGTCTCCCGCTGACCATGGAGCTGATGGGTGGTGTATGAGCAGCTGGCTGACAGGTTAACAAGCCTCTTTAAAAAGACACACCGCATCCTTATGCTCACAGCAGTCGAACATCTGGGCTAATTTTAGTCTCAAACACAGTCAGGCCAGCAGCTCAATTTCAAAGACAATGACAGCATATCAGGATGTGTGATGTGTGTGGATGCCATATGATGCACATATTCTGAGTGGGCCGTGGCCACTCAGCCACAGCTAATGAAATTAATCAAATGAAAACTCCATTGAAATGGTTAAAGTGCAGGAACGAGCCTTTTCCGCTTGATTTTCTTCACAATGATAATTATAGTCTGTGCTAGCAAAGCGCTGTTAGTCCTAATCATCTCCAGGTGGTCTGAGGAGAGAGTGGGTCATCCTGCTCTGCAACCCCCAAGAACAATCAGTGAAGGCTTCTTTATTCCACCGGCGGTTCACAGCAAGCTCCCTCTTACAGGCAGCAAGCTTTGGTGGGCGGACGATGAGTCTGCCCAGCTTGGAACGGTGACCAAGAGAGACGGCCGCAACCTACTGGTTCTGAGGAACAAAACCAGCGGGGTGGTCCACATGAAGGTGTACGACAGGGAGGGCCAGAAAGGCAAGCACCTTCTCCACATCCTTTCAGCGCGTGCGGCTTCTTCTACGTCCAGGATGTATGAACTTCTATGTTTATTTCCCATCCAGGGAGGAGCCTGTGCCAGATAAACAACGGCGGCTGCTCCCAGCTCTGCTTCCCGACCTCGGAGAACACCCGCAGCTGCTCCTGTACGCTGGGCTACAACCTGCGCAGCGACCGCATGTCTTGCGAGGGTACGTCCGCTCCGTCTTCCGCATCTCCACCGCTCCAGTACCTCGGCCTTTCCTGAGCTAAAAGCACACTTCCAAAGATCCAAGGCGGCTGATACCTCTGTGCTCGTTCTACAGGCGTGGATTCATTTCTCATGTATTCCATCCACGAGGGGATCCGGGGAATCTCTCTGGATCCCGACGACAACGCCGAGGCTCTCATGCCGATCACAGGAACGCTGTTTGCCGTGGGAGTGGACTTCCACGCAGGTGAGCGGCCGCAAAGGAGCATCCAAGGCTCGGCTTCCCACAGCACTTAGAAATTTAGTCACTTAATTGTCTTGTTTTCTTCCCGATTTAATTTCTGGCTGTTAGCAGGGTTAGCTCAGCACTTGGCCTTTATTAGACCCACTCATCTTCTCACTACATCCAGACATTGGGAGCCTGGTGTGTGGGACACCGACACGTAGGGTGGCAGTTAGCTGGAGGTCCGCTACCTCCTGGCCGGGGTACGGGCGTGC
This sequence comes from Fistularia tabacaria, assembly GCA_901007705.1. NCBI lineage: Eukaryota > Metazoa > Chordata > Actinopteri > Syngnathiformes > Fistulariidae > Fistularia > Fistularia tabacaria. The sequence continues at coordinate 83,865 of CAAKHD010007789.1, forward strand.
ACAGCGCACCGCATTCCTCTTATCCATTGGCTTAGATGACCGTGACGGGACTGCACGCCACGCGTGACTGAGTGTCGGTTTCCATCATGTTTTGCGTATTTGCTTTGGATTCCATCCTGGCAGCCGGCGAAATATTGTCTTTTTAATTCTATTCATTTATTTGTTTTATTCTTACTGTGAAACAGGTCTTTGTAGCCTTTCTTTGCCAAAGTACAAACCCTCCTACTCGACTTTAAAACAAGGGTGCACAGGGAAGGACCTGCCAGGCGGGAAGCTTTTTAATAATGGTCTCCAGGCTTATGGAGTGCAGCACAGATGAAAGGTAATGACTTGACATTACAGGAAAAACCTGACAATGAATAACACCGAGCTATTTTCACACAAGCCTCGGAAACAGTCCTAATACAAAGCAATTCCCAAGACGTATCAAATTGAGGTGCTGGAAAGTGCATTGCAAGAAGGGAGGCTGGTAGTTTGTGCTGTTGTTTTTTACATTCCTGCCTCCCTCTACATAATGTATCTGATAAAAATGAGAGATGTGTGGTGCAGACAAGTGCCATGAATGTAATAGATTCTGGAAGCACTCCATATATGTAATGGCTTTGCATGGGTTTGTCATAACAGCGGGTGACTAAAGGATCTGAGCTGAACCTCGGCACAAAATGATTGATGATGCGGTGATTCACACCGTTCTGTCGAGGAAAGGCACACGGCGGCAGCCTGTTTCCCTTATTTCTCCAATGTTGTGCGAGGATCGCTGTGATAGGCTGGGGGGGCGCAGGGACGGGGGACGGGGGGGGGTGCAGGGGAATCTGCAGGAGCACAGCGCTCCGATACATGGGTGGCACAACTCTGTTTCTTAAACATGAGTGTGTGTGTGTGTGTGTGTGTGTGTGTGTGTGTGTATGTGAGTCTAAGCAGGGCTGAAAATAAGCCATTGAATAATTAGATCAGCGAAATGATGATCAAATCAACAATCAAGGAATCAAGAAAATGTCCGTTTGACAAAAGCCTCATTTACTCAACCTGTTATGCATTTAAAGATACATGCTGTCATGCCTATATACACGCAGATATTTACGTTCATAGATAGATACATTTGTACATGGTTACATATCCATGTGCATATACATATTTTTATGTAGATGCATATATACATCATTTACACATGCTTATATACCTACATTTGTACATGCATATATATGTGCATGTATATATGCATGTACAAATTCATGTATGCATGCATACATACATAATGTATATTTGCATGTATATACGCTTATATACATTAATTTGAACATGTATCAATACATGAACATATACATACATGTACATTTGCATGTATAGATTCATGTATTCATGCATATAAACATGCCGGATGTTGACCTGCGATTTTTTGAAAGTCAATCATCCCAATTTTCATCCCAAAGTGCAGTACCGTGTTGGAAGTTGCCCTGAACGACTAGGCTCTTCGGGCAAATTGGGCTATTAACTCTGTCCTTTCACGATGCGGTTTTAGGTTGCCATGGCAACCACAACTGCTCAGAAACAAATGGCAATTCCGCACATCAGGGTTAGTTTAAAGAACAAATGTAGTAGGTATTTATTTTTTTGAACTCCTCAATATTGATGTTGGCAAACCTACACGAGACAGGTAACGCGCGTTTCGAGGAGGGTTCAGGAGTTTGTTTTAGACCTCCTGTCCACGGATACATGGTGATGTGAGCAAGGAGATGCATGCGCAGCAGTGCAACTAAATCCCAAATAGATATGTAACTTTATTGCTTCTTCTAGCAGAAAGAGCCAAACTGGAAGAAATGTAGAGATGAGGCTTCGGGCGCAGCGTTGCTTCAGCACTCCGTTACACAGGCTGATATAAGAGAGTTATAAAAGCAGAGTCCATAACAGCTTTACCAACACCACGGTTTGCATAAAGCAATTTACTGCCCTGTATACTTTGGCTGACAACTGCCTTTCCTCCTCAAACACTGTGTGTCAACAAAGAGCCGTGCGTGCTGTGCACGGGTTTTTCCGCCAGCCTGCTTTGTTGTCCCACGTAGTAGTGAGTGAAATGGGCCGTGCCGCAGTAAAACACGGTTTGATGAGCGGCCGTTCGCGGCGGCGCTCGTGGCCTCATTCGTCACCTCGTTTGCACTTGTCATGATCTGAATTTGGCAGGAAACGACACGGTGTACTGGACAGACATGGGCATGAACAGGATCTCCCGAGCCAAACGTGACCAGACCTGGAGGGAAGACATCATCACGACCGGCATCAGCCGGGTGGAGGGCATCAGCGTGGACTGGATAGCCGGTCAGTGCACCGACTCCCCGCCCCGTTCCATCCTGTGACTTTGACGGTTTGCGCGACTGCCCGGTCGGACTCCGGGTACTTCTTGTGCTTCAGCACCAATGACAGACCCCGGTCGTACTCCGCTGGCAGATAAGTGTTCTGTGTCGCCGTTGTTGTTTTTTCTCCACGCAGGGAACCTCTACTGGACAGACCACGGCTTCAATCTCATCGAAATCTCCCGTCTGAGTGGCGCCTATCGCTCGGTGGTCATATCCGAGGGGCTGGATCAGCCGCGGGGCATCGCCGTACACCCCAACAAAGGGTAGGCCGTTTTACTTTTCATGTGCACGGCATGTTGTAATGGCCGGCTCCCTCGTCCTGGCCGCCGCATCCGTTACAAACCCGCAAAGTAATGATTAGTTGCTGTTCAGTTGCCAGGTTGGAAACACGCTCCTCAGTCAATACGAGCACCTTGTGTAAAGTAAATCAGCTAACGGCTTCACACCGAGCACGACTCCAGCGCTGCTGATATCAGGCTGGTCCGAGATAAACGCCTTAGCAGCACCGCTAAATGACCGTTACCATAAATCAGCATCTCTTCCGGGAAATCTAATAAAAACAGAGCATTGTAATGGGGAATTGAGTGCACGGCCAGCATCCGACGGCTCCCGTGCCCAAGGCCAACCTCCTATGTTGTAAGAACGGAGAAGGAGCAAAGCTTCCAGATGCTTCAGCGGGTGTTCACTGCCTTCACACATCTCTGTGGTGCCACTCTGAGACGTTACACGTCTAGTTGATGACCTATTTCAGGGAGTGGGAGGCTCATTAGGTCCAAAATGTTCCTTAGACATCAGCTTTCATTACGGTCGTTCAACCTGCGTTTTGCTTTGTGAGTAAAGCAGCCTTCACCTGCCTTATCTGCCGCCAGCACCGACCAAACACTGTGTGTGTGTGTGTGCGTGTGTGTGTGCGTGTGTGTGCGTGTGTGTGTGCGTGTGTGTGTGTGTGTCACACGCCGGCCAGGTATCTCTTCTGGACAGAGTGGGGCCAGAATCCGTGCATCGGCCGCTCCCGTCTGGACGGTTCAGACCAGGTCACCTTGGTCAGCTCCGGCATCATGTGGCCCAACGGGATCTCCATCGACTACGAGGTGCCGTTGACCGGCGCGCACGGACATTGCTCTTCGCCGCAGTCGCTCGGTGCCGCTGAGGTGCCCGTGGCTCACGGCTTTTTAAAATGTCCTCCAGGAAAACACATTATACTGGTGCGACGCTCGCACAGATAAGATCGAGAGGATCGACCTGGAGACGGGGGAGAGCCGGGAGATTATTCTGTCCGTGGCCAACGTGGACCTGTTCTCGGTGGCGGTGTTTGGACCCTACATCTACTGGTCTGACAGGTAATTCCTTATTTCCCCTGCGGAGCATGTGATGCTGCCGTGGCCTGTACCTTCGCTTTCAAGGTCTCCTGTTAGAATGTGAGGAACAAGGGCCGTCCTGACATCTGTGGCCCCCATCTGTCCTTTTCCGCCATTTTGTCCCGACTGTCTGCCGCCTGTGCTAATATTTATCCGGGGCGGCAGATATGCGGTGTGGATTCAAGCAGATACGCATCTGAAGGGCGGTGACGGCGCAGCCTTCCGACTTTGGCAAACACTCACGCGCTCCTCGATGTAAATCCATGAGTAGACACAGGAGCCGCTTTTTGAAACAAGTAACCGCTCCTCTAAGATCCTGCCGATACTGCGCTCTACCTTTCACCAGGCTCAGAGGAGGAAACATCGTCTTTTCTTCTTCCTTCATCCTTTCTTTGAAGAGCTCCTTTGCTCACCAGATGCCCCCGGATCTCCATCCAGCCAGCAAACACTGCGCAAACAAAGGAAGGAGGACCAGAAGGCTTCTCTTCTTCTCCAGGATTTGGGTTTATCACTTTGTAATGGAAAGATATTCAAAAACTGACCGAGCCCAGCAAGTCATGGATCCCCAGTGGGCTCAGTGAGCTGGACCTCCGTCCTTCACAGCCATGGACTCGAACAACACGCGAAACCGTTCAGGCGCGATCAACAGCCAGCAGAGTCTTCCATTGACCACACACAGAAGACCTGGACATCAGCAGTTTCCAGGAGACAAAAGACATTTAAGGCTTAAAAGTCACACCTGCGGTTGTCCTGCCAGACACCGTTATACGGAACCGTCTTTTCCTCGTCTCGCCGGCCGTTGTTTGTCTCATTCGAGAGGACAGACGGAATCTCCGGCACGTCGCGGATGAGGAGCTCCAGAGGCCGGCGGAGGAGCTCCGGGGGCCGGCGGAGGAGCTCCGGGGGCCGGCGGAGGGCCGAGGAGGACGGAGACACCACCCCGGTTTATCAGCTTTATTTAAGCCCAAGCTGATCCTTTATAATAAACCCCAGTCCTGGAGAAGGCTCCAGATAATTCCATTACAAACGGTGTCATCAGCAAAAACAGGCTTTTGAAAAGTGTCACCCTGTCACATGCGAGGGATTTTAAGTTTCCATGACGACACAGACCCTGGCAGGGCATGTGTTCGTCTTTCCTCGGGCCGCGGCTGCAGCTCAGGGACATGTTTGCTTTGAACCTCGGCTAATCTCAAACACATATCTGTTATTTGTCAATCAATTCACCTGTCCATTCATTCATTTGTAGATCGCTTCACCTGTCCATTCACACATTTATTGATCTATTCAACTCTCCCTCTGCTCATTTATTTATCTATTCACCTGTCCATTCACTCAATTTATTGATCTATTCAACTGTCCATCTGCTCATTTAATGATCTATTCACCTGTCCATTCACTCATTTATTGATCTATTCACCTGTCCATTCCCTCATTTATTGATCTATTCACCTGTCCATTCACTCATTTATTGATCTATTCACCTGTCCATTCCCTCAATTTATTGATCTATTCAACTGTCCATTCACTCATTTATTGATCTATTTCCCTGTCTATTGACTCATTTATTTATTCATTTCCCTGTCCATCCGCTCATTTATTGATCTATTCACCTGTCCATTCACTCATTTATTTATTTATTCATTTCTCTGTCTGTCATCATATTTTCAGTCATGAATTTATTGTATGACTTATGCATTAATCTATTTGGATGGATTCATGAATTTATTTGCCTATGCATTTGTCTGTTTCTTCATTTATGTATTTATTCATTGTTTTGTTATTGATTGATTTATGACTTTTATGAATTTATTTTATGAATGATTTATTTGAATCTGATTGTTCATTGATTGATGAGCATTTTTAATACATGCATTTTAGTAGGTGTTTGCTTGTTGAAAGTACCTCCAATCATCACTGTGGTGGAGCCTCGGGCGTCAGTTGGGCGATCTCAGTGCACAGGAGTCGAACCCCTGAGTGAAAGTGCGCAAAAGAGGCGAAAATCTAGAAATGCTGTTTATGAAGATGTCTGTGCTTCGTGTGGAAAAGGGTCTGAGAATGAGATGCTGAAATACCAAGAGACGAAGACACCCTGAGCATCCCGGGTTCAGCGGGTTAAGACACGAGTCCACAGATGAAGTGTTTTACCGCTCCCTGCCGTTCTGGAGCCGGGTTTTATTTCTATTTTATTTTGTTTTTGTGCTCTTCCTGCTGTGCCGTGCTACTGAACCCTGCGCGCGTTATCACAGCAATGAAGATGTTCTACTCATTTGCCCATTTGTTTTGTCTGTTTGCTCGTCTTTTCTCAAGATGCAGCACTTTCAGCTTGCATGATCCTCGTGTGTGTGCGTGTGTGTGTGTGGTGAGCGTGTGTGCGCGTGCGTATGTGTGTGTGCCGGGGGACTAAAAACAGAGTCATTATTCTGCATCATGTCACTCCAGAGTGCAGCTTCAAGCCTGCCGTTTCCTTCCCGGCACTAAAAGCAGTGTCCTGTGCTCCCTGTCCCCGCTGTGCTGCAGGGCCTACTCCAACGGCTCCATCCGCCGGGGCCTGAAGACCGACACCAGCGAGCCGGTGACCCTGAGGAGCGGGCTCGGGGTCAATTTGAAGGACGTGACTGTCTTCAACAGAGGCAGAGAGAAAGGTTGAGGTCTTCGCGTTCACTTTTCAATGCTTTTGCAGACTAACCCTATCCATCCACTCCGACCCGGAGAACCAGCGTAGATCCTATTTGGACTAAATACTGGAGTTGAACTTAAAGGAAGCCCCATCTGAGCACAGCTGCAGGTCACAATCTGTGGACGTGAAGGTCTGCGTGTGGCATCTGTGACAGTTCAGACTCAGCGCACCAAACACCTCCGCTAGCTTCGGTCGTCATTGAGATTCAGCGGTTGGCGACGGAGGCACGGTCATCCATGTCTGAAGCCACCTTCAGTCACATATGGCTGTTTGGATAACATCGGGAGTAAACTGTTTTATCTGATCTCCCGGTGAAGGGCGGTGGATCAGCTCTTGTGCTGGGAATAAGTGTGTTTGTGTGTGTGTGTCCTCAGGCACCAACCCCTGCTCCAGAAGCAACGGTGGCTGCGTGCAGCTGTGCTTCCACCTGGGCAGTGGCCGCCGGACCTGTTCCTGTGCCCATGGCCGCCTGGCCGAGGACGGCTTCGGCTGCGAGCGCTACGATGGGTATCTCCTCTACTCCGAGAGGACCACGCTGAAGAGCATCCACCTCTCGGACGAGAGCGACCTCAACTCCCCGGTGCGGCCCTTTGAGAACCCCGCGTTCTTCAAGAACGTCATCGCGCTGGCCTTCGACTATGGCCAGAAGAACTCCGGGACCAACCGCATCTTTTTCAGCGACGTCCATTACGGGAACATCCAGGTGATCAACGACGACTGGACAGGAAGGACCATCATTGCAGAAAGTAAGTGTCCTTCTGCTGCAGTTGTGTGGTCTTCTGGTCCGCTGTCAGTGGCATGCATGTCTCCGGGCTGATTCTCCGACGTGTGTTTTAAGATTGTTTATGATTCTGATTTCAAGTCCTGAGCCTTTCCATTTAGATGATTAACCCGTGGCACATTTTGAGGATGTTGCAAGGATTTCCAGCAGCTCTTTCAGAAAGCCGCCACCGACTTAACGAGGGTTCAGTCACGCTCGGTGGCGCCACTGACGGCGTAGAAAAGCTGCGTGGATTCGTAAACCGGCTCCACCTGTTTGGAGGGATCCCTGGTCCGCCGCCGTCCGACCAGCGTTCAGATGGAGCTGCTCGGCCTCTCAGCGTCCTGCTGCACCAGGAACACAGCTGATCTATTGTCAGACCGACAGCTAGAGCAGTTGATTTCAGCGCGAAAGACCTGGTTTGTCAGCGCCTTCATTAGCAAACATTCTGCTCCCCTTCATTACATCTGCTTTAAAACGGAACGATAAGAACGCCGCCATCCTTCATGGCTGCAGCTCCAAAACCCGAGTGACGAGCAGGCTGGAAGCACACCTTCAGAGGGCTTAGAGACGTTGATCTCAGATCCAGATGCTGACCTTTCTGAGCCCCGTTGAAAGGAAACTTTGGATTAATGACTTCATAGCAATTGTCTGGAAGCTTCCTGCTGAGACTGGGTGATGACCCCACCCCTCCTCCACGGCCGTCCCACCACGGCTGCAGTCAGATGGACACCCGGAGCCTCTGTTCTGCTGCTGCTTCGGTAGCAGAGCTCAGCAGCTTCCGACCTGCCCGAGTGGGACTGAAGCCCCTCGCCGGCTCATGGCAGCAGAGTGCAGATGAAGGTCCTGACGTCCGGTGACAGAGCTGAGGTTCCTGAGGTCCGAGGGGATTGAAGCGACCGGAGCTGAGGCCTCGGCGTCCACGCTCCAGGTGTGGACGTCCAAGTGGACCAGTGGAAAAAGCACCGAGCGCCATGGCAGAGCTGCTTTTTCCACTCATCTTCTTACCCTGAGAGACCTCCAGGGGAGGGGGAGATATCTATGGATACATTTTGGATCCATGTATGCATGAGAAGACCTCTGCCACGTGCAGCTGCCTTCTCTCACATTACCTGATTCCTGCTCGACAGCCCCGAGAGATGGCAGCTCCTCCCCTTTGCTGAAGAATAACCTGCGTCTGGTCTGCTTCTAATTTGAGACAGCGAAGCCCTTTGTTTGTCACTGCACTCCTACCTTCTCGTCTGAGAGACCTGAGAACTTCTGGACGCGCAGGAACATTTCCGGCCCGTGTTTTGTCTGTAAGTGCAGCGGGAGAGACGGACGGATAATTTCTCCACGATTGATTTCTCCTTTTTCTGTTCTTCCTCCTGAGGGAGGAGAAAACAGGTCGGAATACAGTAATAAGATGATGATGTATCTGATGAGACGAAGACTAAGAGGAGCAGCAACTGTTTTCTTCTGGGCTCTCTCTCTCTCTGTGTATATATATATGAAAATCTAAATCCTCTCCAACTTGTGCCTGCATCCTGTCATTGAGGAAAGGTGAAGATGTTAATCATCCATATTTCTCTAATTAAACTGTGTGTCCCCCATTAATTAATCTCTCACCCTGCCAACAATATGTGGGGAACTCAGAGCTGCCAGATGGCTTTTATTGCAAACTATTAATTAGTGTTGGTCCGACTCAGGTACGGCTTCCTCTTTACGGCTTTCCAGATAAACCGTTGTCTCCCATTGTTGTCTGGCCGCCGGAGCCCAGAGCCGGACAGGAGACCGCCTCCATGGCCTCCTCTTCCACAAGGCTTAGAGAAGACATCACTGACGGATGCGGCTTTTAACGTGTCGCAGCAGGGATTTGTAAATAATCAGTGGGTCGGAGAAGCCCCGAGTCCGTCCAGCAGAGAGGCTGGTTTTACCTCAGCGTTCATTCATCCCTTCATTCATGACGGTCCTCACTGGCCGTTCACCTGCTTTGAGAGTCTTCAGATGTCCTGAAGCTCTGGAGGGCTGCGCAGGAGGATCGGCCGCAGGTGGGCAGGATCTCCTTCCGCCGCCAGTCACAGAGAAACGTTCAGGTGTCAAAAAGCTTCCCGTGAATTTGAGAGCTGACGTCGGTGCTGCAGCCTCAAAGCTCCAGAAGGTCTCTCTCAGCTCGGGGGCTCAAGGTTAGAAGATGGGGCGCCGCAGGGAGGTGTCACCGTCATATTATCCCACTCACGGCTAATTGCACCCGTCTTCGAATCCAGCTCTTGAATGTGGCTAAAGGACAGCTTTGATGAAAGGCTTGGATTCTCGTCCGCGTCTGAGGTTTTCTGTGAGATTGTTTTGGGTAATTTATTCATTCAATTTCCAGATGATCGGTGGCTAATCTTAATATTCATTTCTACTTTTTAGATTTCCAATTAATTCAGTTTCAATTTCTTGATGATTGTTTTTCCTTTTCTTTTTTTTCACAGCTGCTAATTATTGGTGTGTTTGAATTATTGGTCTGCTCTGTCAGACACCAGACTCTCTGCCTCAGTGTAGATGAAGTCTGATGCACGGAGAGACGTTTTTTCTTACGAAGGTGTGACATCTGCAGCGATGTATCCGGGTGTGAAAGCCCCACTGGCCGTATGGACACGTGTATTCTTCCACAGAGGCGTGATATACCAGCCAATATTGCGCTCAATCCATTTGAGACGGGACTGGATCTTGTTTTTCCTGCGGTTTTGTGTCCGTTCTCTTCTCCCTGTGAGTCGCGTGCGACAGCCTGGCCGCGAATGTCTTTCCACTGTATGGCTTTTAGTAATTTGGTTGCTGGAAAACCAAGCAAACCCTGTGCAGCGGCCAGATAGCTGCCGGCCCGGCATGAAGTTACTTCCCCACGTCTGCCAGGAGCGTGAGTGCTCTGTACGTAAAAGCAGACCACAGTCTGTTCCAGGCGGTGTTGGGGTCCGGATCTGCAGGGGACGCAGTGCAGAGCAGTAGGAGGCAAGGGCTTTGGGCGCTTCGTTCACCAAAAGACACACGTTTGTTTTATTTGTCAGCTGCAGAGCTGGCCTGCGGCGCACGTAGGGGTGTTAGAAAAAAACTATCTTTTCATAAACCGGCCTCCTGCTTCTTCCTCCCTGAAGTCCCAGTTAAGTGCAGATGTGTATCTATTTTACCCCACATCTCTTCTTTAGTGTCTTCTTGTCGTGGCAACTGAACTTGATTTTCTTCCCACCCTTGAGGACGTTTCACCTCTCATCCCAGAGGCTTTTTCAGCTCTAATGTCCTGTGGGGACTCCTTTCTTTCACATTCTGAGAAGTTTGGCTTCACCTTTTCAGAGTCTACTCCAGGTAAATCCCCAGAGGTTGTTCCTTTGTTCCCACCTAATGACACCCCCATCAGTGCAACAACCCCCTTCCACCTATTTTCTGCTGATCCACTCTGCCATTCTCAGAAGAAGCCATGGTAACCTGGACAGGCCATTGGAACTGAAGAAGCCTCTGGGATGAGGGCCGTTACATCGTAAAAGGAAGGAAAATCAAGTCTATTTGCCACGACAAGAAGATCTGGACGAGAATTCCCAATGACCTGCGGGACTGAGGACCTCCATGGACACTCCTTCGGTGTCACAGCTATTTAGTCACTTACCAACCAGGGACCACTCCCAGAACCCCAATTCCAGACGTTATAGCGTCTCTGACTCTGAGTGAGAGCCTATCGATGTCCCGACTCAGGGCCGGGATGTTAGCGGGCGCTGGATTTAGTAATTGATCAGTAGATTCCAACAAAACCCGGGATTAGGTTGATTATCTCAAATTATCCTCCTGAGGCCTGGGCTTTTGTTTGTTTTGCATGTTTAATCTCTCTGAGAGAGGGATTAGCAGGACCTACGTCGGGATACTTTTTATCGCTGGCTTTGAACACGGGGTGGCTTTTGCGCAGATGTCCTAACCCACGGACAATTGGATTGTCTTACTGTGGAACAGCTACAAACCCCGAGGGGATGTCCCTGGACTACACTCACTCAATCGAAAGAGAAACAATGCAAACTGTCATGAGCAACTGCAAGCCTCCTCCACCCGTCCTCCTCCACCCGGCTCCACGGCTGACTCCAACAGTCCTGCAACTCCTTGCCAGACAGGTTGAAACTCAGGTGTTGATAGAGGGCGTTGGAGAGCGGAGCTCGCTCAGACCTCAAAGCACAATACAGACATCACACGTTTTGCTTGGAAATGATGAACGATGCAGTCAAGCTAAATGTGCTGAACCCCAACATCTGACCATAGGTTCAGTTCACCTGGACATTATTTCAATGGTCTCCCCTTATAAGGCTCCTTCATCACCTTCACGCAGGATCATACACACACCGATGTGCATGGAGCTCAGCAGCCCAGCGGGAGCAGCAGGGCCTTGAAGGCCAGCGTGCTTCACGCATCAAATACCAGAATTGTGCAAAGCACTGGGCTTTATAGCTGCAATTGGTAAATAGGACAGAGAAGGTTCTGGAAAACATTCCTCGTCCGTCCCGGCACAACTCCGCACCGCCGAGAGGTGGACGGGAGTTCGGCTTCCAGAAAGCCTGTCGGCGGGATGACTTTGGAGCCTCTGATGCAGATGGACCGCATTCAGGTGTGACGCCAGAGACAGGGAGTCAGAAGAGCAGAGGGAGTTCTCATCCAATCCCGTCGGCTCTTATGAGATGGGATCCGTTACCGACGTCAATCCGCCATGTTGTCACATATCTTCAGTTTAGAAGTGTCGCTGTGGAATCTTCCTGCCGTTCCTGCGATCTCACTGTGGCCGCTCTTCTCCTCTCCTAGACCTGGGCTCAGTGGAGGGTCTGGCCTACCACCGGGCCTGGGACACCCTGTACTGGACCAGCTCCACCACCTCCACCATCACTCGGCAGGCCGTGGACCAGCGGCGGGCGGGGGCCATGGGCCGGGAGGCGGTGGTGACCCTGTCGGAGGAGGACCACCCCCACGCCCTGGCCCTGGACGAGTGTCAGAAGTAAGTAGCTGCCTGAAGCCTCACGCGTCCGTCAGCTGGCCTGCTCCTCCGAGCGCAGGACCTTGCGGTTTTCGGTGGACGCCTGAACATCAGTGTTGTCTTTAAAATGTGTGTTTCTCGGTTCTCCTCGGTGGACTTTAAACCTGGGCGCCGGTTGAAGCTCCGTCACCGTGGATGTGCTTCTTCATGGAGAATTCTTAATGACGTTATGACATTATGTGACGGTGCTTCTGACGGACACCGCTGAGATTCGATGCTGCGTGCCGCTTGAAGACAAGGCGCTTTTCTGTCCACTCTTTCCTCAATAAGAGGAAGTGAGCATTCTGGGCCGTTTCGGCCGGGCTCAATGCTGGAAGATTCAAACTACGTCTAAAAAGGGAACGCTTTCTCCGAGCAGTCACGAGCCCGGACAGAGTTCCCAGCCGGCAGCGTCCGGCTGAGACTCCTGGCTGACTTCCTTTTCATCCTTTTCATCCGACCACAGCGGATTGCGTGTTCGTCACAGAGCCGGGGGAGAAACCACTGATGATAATAGGAATAATGATAAAGGAGGAGGAGAATAGAATCCAATATTTTTAGTGGAGTTTGAAAGCTCTCCCTTCTCGCAGCGTGTCCGTATCAACAAGCAACAGAAAAGAAGAGCCCCGTGGTTCATTCTGCTGATATCAGGGCTCTTCACGCTCCGTATTGTTACACTAATTTATCTCCAGAGTGTAAGCTAGGGCTGAGCAGCATGGGTTAAAAATAGATGAAAACATGGACAAACAGATCAATAATTCAATGACTAAATACGGCATCAATTCGGCATCATAAGGAAAACTATCAGTCAACTGACAAATAAATATACAAACCATTGGATCATTCAATACATTGATTCAGTATAGTTTTCAGATGACATCGAATCAATGGACAAATAAATACATTCAGTGTCATTTTTAGATTTTATATTATATCATTATAATTGCTATAATTATATTATATTTATTATCTTATATTACTATGTAAGACAGTCAAATGACGTGTCTTACAATACCTTTGTGATGAATAGTTAAAGCACAGAGATGGAGATGTGGAGGTTCTCTTTGCAAGCACACTGAGATGGTTTAGACATGGACAGAGGAGGGATGGAGAAGATCTGGGTAGAAGGATGTTTGGGTTGGAGGTCTGGAGGAAGACCAGAGAGGAGCTTTATGGATGGAGGGAAGGAGGACAGGAAGGATGATGGTGTGAGAGGCGAGGGTCAGATGGAAGCAGGTGATTGGCTGTGGACCTTGAATGGAGCCCCGCGAAGGAGAAGAAGAAGAAGACATCGTTATTGAACAACCAAAAGTATAACCCTGCCTGGAGGCACCTCCTGAGGTGCAGATGTTTGAAGGACCCTCTCCGGTCTGAGGTCATCGGATGATCGTGTCTGTGGATTCTATTTGTAGACGCAGTTGAAAGGAGCTAACGTAAGGTAAGGCGTTCCATCCTGCTGACTGAGGACCCGTCGAACATCTGCGTGGCGGTCCAGGCGGAGGTCGTGTGGTGAGCTCCTGCGGGCAGACAGGAGTCTGAGGTTGCGTCTTTGCGCTCGGATGAAGGCCGTGGTTGAAACCCTGCCTGCTCGCTAATTAGAGCCGCGGTTTGACCGACCTCTCCCTTTTCAGCCTGATGTTTTGGACCAACTGGAATGAGCAGCAGCCCAGTGTCATGAGAGCCACCCTGACGGGAAAGAACATGAGGATCATCGTCAGCTCTGACATCCTGACGCCTAATGGACTGGCCATCGATCACAGAGCTGAGAAGCTCTACTTCTCCGACGGCAGCCTGGGGAAGATCGAGAGGTGTGACTTCGACGGATCGGGTAGATATGTGAGTATGGAGATCAGATGTTCCGCGCCGGAAGCCTCCGCATTTGCTCTGAGGGCGATTTCAATGCCGCCCAGTCCCAGGTCTTGAGTTTGACCTTCATTCCGGTCGCTCCTGTGAACCCACGGTTTCGCCGGTGTGAACTCACACAAGGACCATCCGCGGTGGCACGTTCCACAGCGGTGGGGTTGGATTTATCCTTTCTCAGAATATGTCTATTTGTCTGAGATAGACAGCGGTTGTGTGGAAGGCTGAAGCTTTCTGCTCCGACTCCATGTATTCAGCCCCTTCACCGACTGAAGACACAATCTCCATAGCCAGAAGGGCCGGGTTGAAATTAACAAGAGGACCGAAAGAACGAGATCTTGGGTACAAGCGGCCGAAATGAGTTTTCTCCTCCTCGTCCTCTCCATCTTTCACTGAGTGATGAGAAGCTGGTCTGTCACCAGCGGGTGTGTTGAGTTTTCTCCTCTTTAGCCCCTCAGAGGAGGCAGTGGGAAATCCAGTCCAATGCAGCAGCGTCACGGTCTGAAATACCAGATGACCTTTTATTTCTGAACATGAGTGGAGCCCATCTCCATTAGCTGTGTTTGGCTTTCGGGGTCTTCGGGCGTTGCGGTCCTCGCCTTTAGGTCCCTGCGTCTCCCCGCCGCCGTCCAATCCTGCCGATGACCGGCCAGCTCTCCCTTCTGATCAGAATGTGTAAATTGAAGACGAGTGGCCGTTTGCGGACCGCGGCACGTGGAAGCCCGGTCTCAGCGGTGGACGTCCCTCCCGATGTCATCGCAACACATTAATCCTGGACTTTGGGAGCCAGAGTCGATGCCGATTTCTGAGCGGTACGAAATTTCGAGCGTCGTCTCCACTCACCATTAAAAGTGTCCGGAGGACAATCAATTACAGGGCACGATATGCTGATCAGGGCTTTATCGATCCTAAAGCCACGGCCGTTCGACGGTGTCGTATCAGAGATTCTTTCATCACCTGATTGTTGGATAGTTTATAGCACCCGGGATCTTCAGGCGTCTACTCAGCGCTAGAACAACATGAGTTAACGTATGAGACGTTAGATGTCACGCTTCAGATGAAGATAGAGGAGTAGGCGGACTTTCAAGTCCCAGGATCGGATTTATTACCGGCAGAATAAAAACGTCAGCAGATGTTTCGGCTGAGCGTGGATGTTTGGGAGGACGCGGGCTGGACGACCTGGCATGGACTTTAAATGTAAACGCCGTGTCCGCTCATTCGCTCCGAGCTATTTGAATCGCCCATCGCTTGGAGAAGCACTCCGACGAGTTCTGTCCAGGGTTGGGACCTCTGCGGCGCCTGTCGGGCGAGTCCTCCGGTCCGGGCCGTGCACGGAGAGCTGCCTCCAGAGTGTGTGTCACCTGACAGTCCCGGAGTACTAGCCCGGAGCCGCCGGATGCCCGTCTGCGATCTTTCATTCTAGGAGTTAAAAAAATGGATCAAGTCAGACAGAATAAAATGCTGCCCAGGAAGACGAGCCCCTCCTCGTCGCTGCGGCGGCGGCGCTGACAGGGAGGAGCCCCCCCGCCGTGCCAATTTTAGAGTAGACCTAGGTCATTACCAAAGGCGGCGTCTCACAAAGGCCAGGAGAAGACGAGATGCCGGCCTGTTTAGCTGGAGGCGGGAAAAAAGCTTTTACGACAAAAGGCGGCGAGGCGGTGATCGCCATCTCACAATAATTAGCTTCATTTGGGTTCGGAGTCGGCAGCCAGCCGTGTTTGCATATCTCTGTGTGTTTAAGTAATTAGAGGAGCGCGGAAGGCAGAGCTTGGGGTCCGAGCACCGTTAAAGGGTTGGAAATGCCGAGCGTCCGGGGATCAGGAGCTGGGAGAAACATCCGGGTTGGGCGCCGAAACGTGCCGTCGGCCCTAAACGTAATGTCTCACAAATCTAATTTCCCATCAATATGTCTGCCCATCTGGCGCCGGCCGCCGCCTTGGCTCGCTGGGCTTCTTTCATCAACACCTGTCCTGTTAATCCCGGAGTAGCGCGGCTAATGCGGCGCTGCTAGCAAGCCCGCGCCACTAATGGCCGAGAATACAGAGAAGCCGGATGAGCCCCCCCGCCCTCCGTGCCCGTGGACCCACAAGGCAGGATCTGATGGATTCCCGCCTTCCTGCCGGTGGCACCGCCATTTACTCCCCAACATCTGGGTTAAGCAGTCACGTGGACCCGGTAGGGAGGCGACGCGCTGATGGACGAGCGGTGGCCGTCCCAGCAGCAGCAACCCACCCTCCGGCCGCCGGCGCCCGGCTCGTGGGCAGAGGGGAAAAGACGAATATTAACAGATGCCAGATTCGGCCGCTGTTGTTTCCGTGCCTCCGAATCATAGGGGCGCATGTAGGACCGTGTCAGCGAGGTCTTCAGTGTGTATTTACACATCTGTCCCTGGAGAAAATCCCCGGACATGAGCGGCACGGAAAAAAGAGGAAAACACCAAGGAGGATCTGAATGGTACAACTTCGGTGGTGCAAAGCTTAGAAAACTACATTCATTCGGACTGCCGGCTCCCCGTGTGGATTCTCCATGTTCTCCCCATGTCTGCGTGGGGTTCCTCGGTGGAGACCCTACATTGTCCGGACGTGTGGAGGAGGGGTTGAAGGTTGCACGTCTCTCAGGCAAGGGTCCTTCCGGTGGGAAGGTCGATGGACACCAAGACTCCTGTGCCTCCTGTGGCAGCTCTGCCCAATCGAGGTGTGTGAATGGGTCAATGTGACCCAGTATGAAGCACTTTGGAGCTCCAAGGGGGTGGAGACACACACACACACACAAGCACACACACACACACACACACGCACACACGCGATCTCTAATAGTTTCCACAGCAGACGTGGACACATGGAAGAAGAGGGCCCTCACCTGCTTATCCTGCTCCGCCATTCTCAGGTCATCGTGAAGTCGGGCCCTGGAAACTTCTACGGGCTGGCCATCTACGCAGACTTCATCTACTGGTCGGACTGGACGGGGCGCTCGGTGCTGCGGGCTGACAAGTACACAGGTGGAGACGTGAAGGTACTCCGAGCGGACATCCCCCACCAGCCGATGGGCATCGTGGCGGTGGCCGGGGACACCAACAACTGTGAGTATTTGGACACCTGGCCCGCGGCCGTATTTAGCGAGCGGCGGACTCGGCAGTGTGTTTACGCTCGGCGGGCGCTGGGGTGTGCAAGCGTTTGCATGTTTTTGGACCATTAGAAGTGTTCCGGTGCTCGCACCTTCCACAGTAGCACGGTAATGAGAAGCCACGTGTTCGAAGGCTCGTCTTCACCTTCGGTTTGGGGAAAGACTCTGTGTTTTGTTTTCCTCCGGCTCGGTGTGCCGTTTAAAAATAGAATCCTTGTTTGTCATTATTTTTTATGGTTTTATATTCGCTCATGCGTTTGCTGCTCAGCACAGTGTATAGTTTGCTCTGCGAGTACAAATGCAGCCCGGATGTAAATCCTGAAATAACGATTCTGGATAATAAAAACAAAAACCCTGAAGTGAATGAGATTCACTCCAGGATTTGTTTCATTGTTTGCTGCTCCAGCGCAGGCTGCCGAGCGTGAAGGATGGCGGAGGACATACATAGAACTGTCAAAGATTACACTTAGAAAGTAACCAGGCCAGGCCGTAGGCCCATGATTATAAGAATAAGGCAATATAATAATAAGAAGAACAATAGCAATCATGGTGATCATAATAACAATGGCAAGGAGAATAATGATAACAATACTAACGATCACTTCCTTGAGCTGCCACCTTAGCGTGGTGGAGGGGTTTTGTTGCACATTTTGTTGGTGCCGGGAGGTTGAACCTCGGATCCAGGAGGAGCAGTGTGGTTTTCGTCCTGGTCGTGGAACAGTGGACCGGCTCTGCACCCTCAGCAGGGTTCTCCAGGGGCCATGGGAGTTTGTCTACCCGGTATAAATGTGTTTTGTGGATCTGGGGAAGGCGTTCGACCGTGTCCCACGGGCAGTCCCGTGGGGGGTGCTCTGGGAATATGCGGTACCGAACCCCGTTATACGGCCTGTTCGGTCCCTGTATGCCCGCAGCCGGAGCTTGGTCCGCATTGCCGGTTGTAAGTCAGTCCTGTTTCCAGTGAGAGTTGGACTCCAGGGCTGCCCTTTTTCATCCATTCTGTTCATAACTTTTATGGAGAGAATCTCTAGGTGCAGCCAGGGCGTCCAGGGGATCTAGTTTGGTGGCCACAGGGACAAGTTTCTGCTTTTTAGCAGATTATGTGGTCCTGTTGGCTTCATCAGGCCACGATCGCCAGCTCTCGCTGGAGCGGTTCGCAGCCGGGATGAGGATCAGCATCTCCAAATCCAAGACCGTGGTGCTCAACTGGAAACGGCTGGAGTGCCCACTCCGAGTCGGGGAAGAGGTCCTGCCCCAAGGGGAGGAGTTTAAGTATCTCGGGTCTTGTTCACGAGTGAGGGAAGGATGGAGCGGGAGATGGACAGGCGGATCTGTGCAGCGTCTGCGGTGATGCCGACTCTGTACCGGTCTGTCGTGGTGAAGAGGGGGCGGCGCCGGAAGGCCAAGCTCTCAATTTACCGGTGGATCTACGTTTCTCCCCTCACCTTTGGTCACCCGCTGTGGGTAGTGACCCAAAAAACGAGAATGCGGATACAAGCGGCCGAAATGAGTTTCTCCGCAGGGTGGCCGGACTCTCCCTTAGAGATAAGGTGAGAAGTTGGGCCATCCAGGAGGAACTCGGAGTAGAGTCGCCGCTCCTCCGCATACAGAGGAGTCAGATGAGGGGGCTCAGGCATCTGCTCAGGATGCCTCCTGGAAGCCTCCCGGCGGAGCTATTCAAGGCATGTCCATCTGGGAGGAGACCACGAGGAAGAGCCAGGACACGCTGGAGAGACCTTGTCTCCAGGCGTGTCCTGGCCCGGGAAGTGGGAAGTCTGGGCCTCCCTGCTCCGGCTGGTGTCCCCGACACACGACTGCAGATAAGCAGCAGAAGATGGATGGATGGAAGATGATGATGATTATAATAGCAATAATAATAATATCACTGCAGTGACAATACAAATAATCATAATAATAATTCAAGATTTTAGTGTTTATTGTCATGTGTACAGTGTGAAATTCTTACTTTGCTTTCTGCAGCGCATTTGGATGTATATTGATAATAAATAATGGTAGAGTAAACAATGATATGAATATGAACAGTGTAACAATGACAATGAGAATCATTATACCACCACTACTATTATCACTATTGAATTATGAATATTAATAAAAACGATAATAATAATATTATCATTATCATTATCATTATCATTATCATTATCATTATCATTATCATTATCATTATCATTATCATTTTAATTGTTATTATTATTATTATCCATCAATTCATCTTCTGCTGCGTCCGGGCAGGGGAAAACAGGCTAACATTATTATAATTATAATTATGAATAATAATAACAGCCATAATAACTATCATGATACGAATGACAACGGTAAAGATTGTAATAATAATAATAATAATAATAATAATAATAATAATAATAATAATAATAATAATAATAATAATAATAATAATATTATCATTATTATTATTATTATTATTATTATTAATAGTCAGAATAGTCAGAAACCCCATATCCTGCAGACTGTCCCTGATGGCAGTGTCCTTTCATAACTCCTGTGCCGAAAGAACATTCTTTCTATCCCAGTAATAGTTTTGTTTTGGTCTGTTTGTGGTTGTTTTCCTGGCGAATGTGTCATTTGTGCTGCGAGCGACGAGTGCGCCGGCTGTCACTGCACAGCCCGCCGGGCGTCCTCTGTCACAGCTGCGGAGGAATTTTACGGCACACAATCTGCCAGCTTCTGCAGCCGTTGCTGGGGTTTATCGCCCAGCGCTGGCGTCCGAGCAGCGTCAGCTCCTCCTCCTCCATCGCTGCGTTTGTAGAAAATGTCAGCCTTCATACGCGGAACGAGCAGAGTGCTGGGCGAGTCGTCCTCCTGATAAGCTCTGTTTGATTGTCCCGAAGGTGAGCTGTCTCCATGCCGACACACGAACGGAGGCTGCGGCGACCTCTGTCTCCTGACCCCACAGGGGAGGGTCAACTGCACCTGCCGCGGCGAACGCGTGCTCCTGGATGACAACCGATGTGTCTGTAAGTCACATTTAATTATACCTGGGCCACAACCGCTGGCCCCGGATCACTCCCGTTGGCAGGTATTGACTTTAATGGCACTCTATATGGATTCGTTATTTTGAACTGAGGCGCTGTAACCTTGGCGCCGTGACCTTCATGTGCAATTACCTAACGGCGGGGAGGCAGCACCCGCAAACAGCGGCTCCCTCCTCCACGCCCGGTTTCACCCCAAACATGGGGTGACTTGATTCTTGCGTTTTGCATTAACTCAGGCGGTCAACGGGTGTTTGATGTCATCCTCCCATATCAGCACGGATCTGCAGCTGCGCCACTAGAACCTCCGATCAGCGTGTTACGGGTGCTCTCCTGGCATCCAGGTGCTTGGACTTTTTGCTGGATTGATGGTTGAAATCAGATGGCGTCATATCGGGTTCCATGATTAACGTCCAAACCGCTGGATGTGTCCATTAACAACCACTTTCCTCTCCATATTAAATGGAACGTGAAATGGAAACCTGCCTTGGGCTGTTGTTCCAGACCGGGTGTCGTAACCAGCTTCCTGTGTCTTAGCTGAGGCACAGATGTGCCTCAGACAGTTTACCACATTTCTCCACCGGATAGATACGAAGACTGGCGGCTGATCTTCTGATCCGAACCTTTGCTTTGAGAGTCCGCTAATTGTTGTCTTCTTCTGCAGCTGAAAACTCCTCCTGCAACATCCACAGTGAGTTTGAGTGTGGGAACGGGGAGTGCATCAGCTACCAGCTAACCTGCGATGGCGTCGCCCACTGCAAAGATAAATCGGACGAAAAGATGCAATACTGTGGTAAGAAACCGGCGTAGAAGTACAAAGCAGAAAAAAACCCATGTAGAGCAATTGCCAAAAGTAGCAGCTGATGAAACCCGAGAGCATTCGATGGTTTTCACATGCCGGACGATGATTGCTCCAGACAACAGGAGCTGTCGGAAGGGCTTCAGACCCTGCTACAACCACCGCTGCGTGGCCAACAGCCGCTTCTGCGACGGGACGGACGACTGCGGGGACAACTCGGACGAGGCCTTCTGCAGCAGTGAGTGGAGGCCGTTTGATGTGCGCCGCCCCGCTTCTATGGACTGCATGGAGCTCATGTCCACATTAATGCAGCTCACCGGGCCTCACGCCAGGCCGGCCCTTTAATGTCTAATGATGCCCTGGATTAGAGGAATCGCACACCTTTCAAAAGTCCAGCCGCCCTTGAACGCAGCGTCTGCGAGTTGAGATGATGACCCCGGCCCCTTCGGGAGGTCCTGCTGGGTTGAATTTCACCCTGCTGACGTTCCAGGAAAACTTGGGTTTTTACACTGTTAAATAAGTTTTCGTTTGAAATATTTGGACTTCAGGTGTTGTGGAATCAGAGATGGAGGTGCAGGAGTAGATGCGGGGCTCCACAACATTCTTTTGGAACATACTCACAAAATGCAGTGAGGTCAGCTAATGATCGGAAAGCTACAATTCCCTTGCTAGTTCAATCCCCTACTGAATGAATGAGTGAATGAGGGAGGGACTGTAATTTTTCCATGTGTTTGAGGGGTTGAAGGGTATCGTGTTTCTGGGCGGGCCTCTGATTGGTCTGGGGCGAACCCGACTTTCGTCCAATCACGGCAGCTCCAGCCCCCCCCGACCCTCAGTACGAGATAAGGAGTGTAGATAATGAAAGAATGACTGAATGAATGAATGAATGAATGAATGAAGTAGGAAATACTGACAATATTTGCACACTAGTGATGGTGTTTGTTTCACATCTGTGAAGGCATCCGTTCTCCATAAGCCGACCAGACGAACACGTCCCGGCTTCTTCCGGGCATCCGATAATAGATCAAACCCAGGGAGTTAGAGGGTGCACGCGCTCCCACCACAGATTCAGGGCAGAGGTGATGAGACGGCACATGAAAGTGAGGGATGGTGTTTCACGACAGAGCGTGTTCGTGGGAGTAGTTAGTGCGGGATGTCGAACTCCTGCAGAGGTGAGAGGATGAGCCTCATCATGCCCGGCTTGAAATGATATTCCTGCACATCGACTGTGACTTTCTGCCAGCGGCGCTGGGATGGCCGTGACTTCCTGCTAACATTCAGGGAGACGAAGTTTGCACCCCGACATCTCATTTCCAACATTTTTATTTTGATGTTCCCCGCTGCCAGCGTACCTGGAGCCGCCCGGTGCTTCTCTCTGCTCCGGCTCACTTTCTGAAATGCTAATTCTCCTCCCCAGACGTCACATGTGGCCCGTCGGAGTCCTCCTGCAGGGACGGGAGCTGCATTCCCCGCTCAGCCTGGTGTAACCAGGTCATCGACTGCGCCGACGCTTCAGATGAAAAGCACTGCAGTAAGTCCTTCAGGCTGCTCTTCGTGCGGAAACATAAACACGGGGCGCTTCCTGTGCCCGCGCGGCCGCCTGTCATCGGTCGGGCAGGGCGATTTCGACCCCCGCCGGTCCCCTGGATCGAGCCGACCCGAGCCCCCGGAGGCCGACCGAGACTGCCGGGGGGGAGGCGCGAAGTGACTGTGCTGTGCTGTTTTGCATTCAGACCACACCGACTGCTCGCACTTTTACAAGCTGGGGGTGAAAGAGAAGGAATTCATCAGGTGCAACTCCACCTCGCTGTGCATCCACCCGGCGTGGATCTGTGACGGCGCCAACGACTGCGGGGACTACGCCGACGAGACCAACTGCCAGGGTGAGTGTTCCAGAGAGAGCTTCCCGCGGTTCCCGAAAGACCTAACGCAAAGAGTCATTAGAAAAACTCAAGATGGTTAAGAACACGATAGTCCTGCCCGCCCGGTCGCTGGTGGAACCAGTCCTGGAAAATCTTGAAAAGCCAAGATGCCAGCAGGTGCATTTAGACAAGGTTTAGAGGCGCCGGAGCTAACCTCCAGGTGAGGATTTAAGCCCGGCCCTACTTTCCGAGATAATAACGGTGACCCGGGAGGGCTTAGGAGCAGATAAAGAGCTCAATCATGCCCGCCGCACCGGGACTCAGGCTGTTTTTTTGTTTTCCATCCCAGTTTCTCACGGGCAGAAGTGCGAGGAAGGCCACTTTGCCTGTCCAAGCGGGAACTGCATCTCCAGCGTGTGGCTGTGTGACGGACAAAAAGACTGCGAAGACGGCGCGGACGAATTCCAGTGTGGTAAACCAACAAAGCTCGCCCCTCGCCGACGGGACGCTTCACTGTAAACACAAATAAGGTTTTGCTCTCGGAGGCACCGCCGTGCCGCGCACGGCGCAGTAGTCAAGGATAGAGGAGTATTTATTTTCCATTAAAAAGGAGCCATTTGATGTGCTGTTTTGTTGGTTTAAACAGATCCGATCCGGGAACAGACATTAGGTGGAGGGTGCAGTCAGACGAGGAGAGCGCAAGGCGGCACGTGATTATTCATCTTGCCACGAGGCAATTTCCCGTTCCGTTGTTTCTCAAGTGGGGCCTCGTTGCCTTTCTGAGAGTCAAATTCCAACCCCGAGCTCAGAGCGAGGCTGTTGATGACACGTTTCCTCTCTCCGTCGCCGTGAAAAGCATGACGGTGCTCACAGTGCTACAATGAACGGAGGGGCATCAGTCGGCGAAGTGCTCATTCTCGGGGGGGGGATATGAGGTCAGGGGAATGTCGTGACATTTCAAAGGATTCCACTTTACAAAGCACAGCCTCCAAGACCCTTCTGATTTGGGTTTTCCTTTGTGCCCATTCATTCCAACACCGACTCCGGCTCCCTCCGTAAATCAGGATGGAAAATCTGTGCTTTCACACAAACCTATGCGTCTCAGTGATGAATGCTCAAACAGCTTCCAGGCTATTAGAACAAAAACAGAACCGCAAAATGTCCAGTTATATCCTGAAAAATGCTGAGAAGAAGAAGAAATGCCTGAATTGTCACATACAGTTATACATGCAGTGCAACATCATCCAAATTTGACCGCCACATCCGAGACATCATGGACGCGCCATGAGCTAGCTTAGGGCAGCTAAAGAGCAGCGAGGGGTTCAGTGTCCTGCTCCCCGACAATTGGACGGGCTAGGAGGAGCCCGGATTGGAACCAGGGACGTCCGCCCCTGAATCGGGGAGCCGACGGCCCGCAGGCCCCATGTGAAGCTGCGGCCGCCAACTGCATCGATCATGTGATGAGGCTGACCTGAACTTGGATCTCCGACGTCTGCCAATGGTCAGGTGACCATGGAACCAGAGAGAAAAACCAACCAATCAATAATAGTATTTAATGGTCAGTTAGTTTGTGTCTCCTCTGCGGCAACCGTCGGTGCGGGCTCGCTGTAATCTCCTCCACACTGTGATTGTAGCTTCAGGCCCGCCGCCCATCGCGCCGGTCATCACGCCGAGTTAATAACAGTTTTATTCTAAGTCCCGCCTCCGGCCTCAGCCCAGATATCGTCCTCACAGAGCCTCCGTTCCCGCTCCCTCATCATTAATTTGATTTGTTTGTTTCCGAGGGTGATTTATGGCAGCTTTGGCACGAGCAAATGACAGCCTTGTGCCATGATTCAGGCTGCAGATGCATGCTGGGTAAAAGCTGTCACGCGCGGTCTGCACAGGACGGGACGCCGGAGGTCGTTTGAGAAACAAAAACTCATCCACGACCTTCCTGTGTACATCGTGGTCTGTCAGCAGATCAGTCCCATTAAATCACTCGAGTGTTCCTGATCTCGGTGGAAGCGCTCTTACAACCGTTGTGTGCATTGGACTCGGACCTTTGCCATGTGAGAGCGGATATCAGGCTTCACGTCTAATCTGATCATCATCGTCGTCTTCAGCTTCCGATGAACCCGCTTCTAATTTCGACCCCGGCGTCCTCATCTGTGAATGAGAGGACTTCGGGCCAGGACCTCCTTCTGGATAACCCACAAATTTGTTCCTGCTCCAGGGCGGCGAGAACACGACCGCGTCGTTCCGCTGTCACGGCTCTTTCTCCTAACGTCAGCTGGGCGGAACCTTTTTTTGTCCCAGATCTATGGAGTGATCGGTCGGAGGTTTGCAGCGGGCGTGGTCGACCCGGAGAGGCAGAAGCATACTGAAGCCGCTCCTGAAGGTTGCGCGTCGACGTTTTCTGGGAAGAAGCGATGAAAGGATGACCTCGGAAGATCTCCGTGAGGCATCGAAGCGCAGACGTCCGGTCGGGAAAAGATGGCATCATCTTGGCGACAAATGGCATTGTTGTTGTTTCTGACAGACTCCCAGGCTGTGTGTGGGCGGAGTGTGAGCCGCCACAGCCGGGGAAAGGCGGGTTGTGCTTCTGGCAGAGGATGTGGAGCCCCTTAGTATTCTCGCTGTGAGCGTCATAGGACTGCCAGAATGCTGCTATTAGCATTTAGCTTAAAAGGCTGCGGTTGTGTCGCTGTCTAATCCGGTGTGCCTTAAAGTGGGCGTATCGGCGGCTGATTTAAGAGGAACATCTCACAGAAGCGGCGACAAGCCTTTGCCTTGTTTGACTGGAACACCGCAGATCTCTCCCTCGTCTGCTCTTCCTGTATAATTAAGCTTCACCTTTGTTCACATTTCAGTTGCGACAGATAGAGGGAGGCAGCTCGGCGCCGGCGAGCTTTTTGTATTTAATTGTCTCGGAGCTATCAGCTACCTTTTGTAAATTAGCCGTGAATGCTGCGAAAGAGGCGGGGAACACGTGAGCAGCATTTCCCATCCCCTCCTCCGAGGACACCGTTTGTTCCCGGCCCGACACGATAACAATCCCGTGCCTGGAATCGGCTCCTATCAGAGCTGATATGAATTATGCCACAAATCTGCAAGAAGTTCTGAATAGCTTTTCAAGACAAATAGACAATATTCCCGTTCCCCTGGGTTAATTATCATATAAAAAGCCTCAGCCGCCGTTGATCCGACTGCAAAGGCAAAGAGGTTTCAGGAAAATGTCATTATATTTCACAAATGTCTAATTCCACATCTGCTTAGATGAAACAGTCATTTGTCAGTTCGCCGTGCACGACGTGCTTCTGCGCTGCGTGGAACACCATTGAAAATGAGACATGAAAGACCCGCTGTGATTCGTTTAATGTGCCGCAGACCTGCTATTTCCTTACACACTCGCAGCCCAAATGCAAATGGAGTATTATTTGTAGAACAATCGCTGTTTCCGCTTTTAGCTGTTTAATGTTCATCTACTCATCGTACGTCTTGATTATAGCGTTTGACAGAGGAAGTGAAAGCGCCCCCCCCCACCCCCCCCCGAACCCCCAGGAGCGGGATCCACGATTCCCCGTTCCTGCAGTCTGACCTGCAGCGCACAGCCCTTCCTCACATCTCCCAGCATCTCATCAAAGCTCCGTCACGGTTTTCCGGGGCCTCGCATACGAAAGACAGGGAGCCGATGAGTGTCTCTCCAGGGAGTCCCAGGTGCCGCCGCCACACAAACTCAGCACCGGCAATAAATAGATCCGCATTTAATGCACGCTGATGAACGGGGTGCCTCTCCGTCGACCTACGGCTGGCAGCACCCTCGTACGTCGCCTTGTCAGATAGATCAAGTGTAAATTAACCTCAATAATCAACTCCTGAGAGAGCTGATATTATTACAGCCCGAAAGGAATGGGTTTTTATACCAATATGGCGGACGATAGTTAATTTATGGTGTGCCGATTGCGCATTGATCAGACGACGCAGACGCGTTCTCAGAAGGAAGGTCATCATTATCCCAGACAATCCCAGCGCGACCCCGACTGTCCAGCGGGTAGCGACAACCTGCAGAATCAGCTCGGCAGAATACCGGCCTGCATCTTCTGGCCAGTTGCAGAAACAGCTCCGAGGCAGATCAGTATCTTCTCCTCTTCATACCTCTCCAAATGTGCAGTCAGTTGAATGACATCGCACCAGCCGAGCGAGCGGTGCTGGCAGCTCTGGCGATGGGGGGTCTCGAGAGCGACAAACCTTCTGGACCAACATCTGATACAAACATTTCGAAATCCCCAAAAATTATACTTATCCAGCTATGTAGGACATGTCCGGGTTCTCAGGAACAGTGCTGTGCAGGTTCAGTGGTCTATCAGCGTGGCAAACCAAAAGACATAATGTAGCTGCTCCACATATCAACCGCATTTGATCCAGATACTGACAATACATGCTTTCCTACTGGTGTTTGTCTGCACTGCAGCCAGCAGCATACAAGATAGCCCATGACATGAAAGCATGTTTTTAATGTCCCTCTGCTGTGGTCGCCGTAATCTGATGTGCTGCCGAGCCGAAAAACCTGCAGAGGAAAACAAGAAGGCACAGGGCCAAGCTGCAACCCGTGTACTTAACGTGTTTTGATTAAAAACGCTCACGGGCTTCACAACTTCGCCGTCCCCTCCCCACCGTGTTTGATTTATGGCTCGTCATTTCCCACCTCCGCAGACTCCTCCTGCCTGTGGAACCAGTTCGCCTGTTCGAAGAACAAGTGCATCGCCAAGCAGTGGCTGTGCGACGGGGAGAACGACTGCGAGGACGGCCTGGACGAAAGCGTGCAGATCTGCGGTCAGTAAGCCCCGGGCCATCCCAAGAACGCTCGCCACGTTCATGAAAAACCGTTGCGGCGGCGACTGGAGAAGTACGTACGGGAGGGAAACAATCTGGATGAGGCTCCGGACGAGACCGCGAGCACTTATTATTCCGGTGGACGCCGAGACAAATGGATTTTCTGTGGGGCTCGGGAGGCAAGGCCATCTCGGCGGACAAAGGAGGGGCGGGCGATGCACGTGCATACACGCCTGTGTGCGTGCGATAGAGTCTGACATAAAACAAGACCAAATCCAGCCGCCATAAAAAGTATTTTTTTGCGAACATCAGTCGTGTAATTGGATTGTAATGGAGTGTCAAGGAAATATTAAGGAAATGTCCCGCAGGTTCCCGAGGCCCAGCTCCCGTCACGAGCTGATTATGAACGCCGGCCTGTGTGCCTCTAATTCAGCCCATATTTACCTTTTCTTTTCCCTCAGATCGCACTTTTCCATGCGGCAGACACGTTTTCTTTGTGCAAATAAAGGAACTCTATAATTGTGGTGAATAATTATAATCCACATTAGTCCTTTCCTGACAAAAGGGACTTTCAAGGGGGGTCACACAGGGTTTTCCATCCAAGATCCATCGAGTCCCTTGAAGGCTCGTCCAGCCGGCAGCACACATTCATGTACGATGCGTGTGTTTGAGTCCTCGGATGCTTGAGAGTCACGCCTGCGTCCCCTCCGTCGTCAGGTACGGTGACCTGCGCTCCAGGCCTGTTCAGCTGCCCGGGGTCGTACGCCTGCGTCCCCAAGCGCTGGCTCTGTGACGGCGAGCGGGACTGTCCCGACGGCAGCGACGAGCTCTCCGCTGCCGGCTGCGGTAAGCTCTGCTCGCCGACCCGGCCCACGGCCGCTGCACATAAATACATACATACACACATATATATATATATATTCATATATATACAGAGACACACACAGATACATATGTATAGATACATGCATACACGCATACATACATACATATATACACCTACATGTTTATAAGACAAATAAATAATAAATATACTCCCGCACTCGGGAACGTAGCATGAGACCGGTGCGCTGCAAGTGAAGATGCATGCAATCCTCTGCTTTTTGCCCCAAAGTCTAAATTGTAAAGCAAAAACGGCCTGGTTCCAACATGCTGCCGAGTTACTGCGTTGGCTGATCCGAATGATAAAATTGTCTCATCTTAATGTTTCTGTGTGCCGCACGGAGTAATGTCTTCCTGAAAGTCTCCTCCTCTCCTGTGTGTCAGCACCCAACACCACCTGCGATGACGGCTCCTTTCACTGCCTCAACAAGGCCTGCATCCCCCAGAGGTTCGTCTGCGACCACGACGACGACTGCGGAGACGGATCCGATGAGTCGGTGGAATGTGGCAAGTGGATTTATGTGATATCTGCCCGGGTTTTATGGATACGTCCTCATTTAAACACGCCGCATTTGTTCTTTTTCATGAAACATTCGAGGCCCTACGAGGTAGGAGTCATTCCCAATGTTATATCTGGGTGATTTGTGCCTCAGCCCGGCAGCCCAGGAGCCACAGTGAAAGTTCAGTTCCAAGTTAAAGCGGAGCTGTGAATTACTTCCGGCTGAAGCGGGAGGCAGATCTCCGGTGAGGGGCCACGAAGAGGCCAACTTCACTCCTGGTACCGCCTGTAAATAACAAACCGGATGAGTCGCAGCCCGCGCAGATGAAATGTTTGAATAAATGAAGCAAAGGTGTAACCGAAGAGTCGCCTCATCGTTGTGTGCGGCTCATCCATAATGAATGAAAAACGCTCGCATGCATTTGAGGTTCACTTCACAATTTTCTTCTTCGGATCTATTTTTGAGTGGCTTCCCGATCGCTGGCCCAGATTGAATAGTCTGAATGTTCCTTTTGGGAGGCTGGCTGGCGAACACCGGGGTCCTTGACCGCTTGGCCTGACCGGCCTGACATGGCCGCCGCAGCCTTTTGTGTCAGAATCTAATAGGATTACAAATCCAATTAAAAACAATATTTAAACACCGAATACAATTGTTGTTGGGTTTCTTTTCCGACAGTGAATTCTGCCGTAGCATCATAGCGATTTGTATTCTGTTCTTCTCTGTTATGGCTGAACGCTGGAGAGTACTGTTTTGTTATTGAGCGAGAGTCCTTGAGGACCTCGTTGAGGGTCGTTTTCTCTCCTCCAAGAAGACTGAGAAGGAATGGATGTTTTCTCTTCGCTTAGCAGCAGCAGTACATGTGTTTACTTCACATTGTCATTAGCAGCGTGTATCTTATAGAATTGTGCTCCGTTAAACCGCCGCGGAATTCCGTTGTTGCCTCTGCGCCCAAAAGGCTATGAGAACCTCTGCAATCCCTCCCCTTGAAATCTCAGCCGAGGCCAGTGTCGAACTTAGCCGAACCCCCGCGGGCCACTTCCGTAGGAACCGAAGCACCGAACCGATCGCTGCGAACCGATCCCCTCCATTTGCACTCGGCGCCGGCGCTGTTCGCGGCTCCCGGCGTTCCTTGGTGAAACTGTGCTTGCCTTTCTTTTGTCAGTGTATCGCTCGTGCAGATCAGAGGAGTTTCGCTGCGGGGACGGCCGCTGTCTGCTCAGCGCTCAGTGGGAGTGCGATGGCTCTGCGGACTGCCCCGACCACTCCGACGAGCTGCCTCTCAACCTCAAATGTCTGGCTGCAGGTAAGAACGCCGTTTGACTCCCAGCTGGAATCTTCTCATCAAAGTTAGCAGGGAAGCGGGGGGGACAGATGGTGGGAACAAAAGGCGCTCTTGCCTGGAGAGCTTCTCTGAGAGGAATTAAAGTGTCAAGGTCCTTTGTCAGGTCGAAGCCGTCCCCGCAACTTTTGCGGTGAACCGGGGCCGACGTGCCAGTGACGTGCGGGCCTTGCTCTTTTCAGGAAGCCTCTGTAACGGCTCCTTCTTCATGTGCTCCAACGGACGCTGTATCTCCGAGAGGACCCTCTGTGACGGGAAGGACGACTGTGGAGACCGTTCCGACGAGAGGAACTGCAACGTGAACGAGTGCTTGAACCGCCGGATCAGCAGGTGCACTCAGGACTGTCAAGATCTTCCCGTGGGGTTCAAGGTGAGAGGCCTGCTCACGGTGGAGCGGCTTGGAGGCTCGGAGGCTCGGAGGCTCGGAGACTTGGGGGCTCGGCCGCTCGCAGCGTTAAAGCCCTTAGTTTCTCGCAGAGCGTCAAGGCCAGTAGGCCTCGGGACAGACACTGTCACAAGGATTTCCCTGTCAGTTCATTAGATAAGAGAAGATATGATACTACTGTATTGATCACCACAGGGTAAATTCTTTTCCCACAGCAGCTCAACAATAATATTATCAATAAATATGAGTGTAAATATAAATAAGAGAGATGATTAAAACAAAAAAAGAATAGGCAGCAGGGTGAACAAAAGCAGACAAAAAAGACAACGGAATGGAAAAAATAAATAAAATAGAAAAAATAATAAAATAGAAAATATGAATAAATAGATAAATAGAAAACAGCAAGGGTGAGAATAGACACCCATGGGTGGGAGTGACAACAACAATCACAACGATAAACAGGATGCAATGAAGTGATACCAGCAGGGAGAAGACTCCACAACGGAGTTCGAGTGAGCGAGTGAGCGAGTGAGCGAGTGAGCGAGTGAGCGAGTGAGGTCATCCAGTCATCTAACACTCATCAGTGCCACGGCAAAGATGGCGTGATACATTCGAGGAATGCGGGGCCACGCTGGGTTTCCAAACAGCTGGCACGAAACAAAGTCCTGTGGCTTCTAGCTCATTCGCTCATTCGCTCATTCGCTCATTATGGGGTTGAAGCATCTTTGTATGGATTTACGTATTCATCTTCAGCCTCGGTTTATTGACAGATTCTCATCTTAATGCGTGATCCCACCACAAACGCCGGCTCTGTCCAACAGTTCATGTCAGTTCACCGCAGGCTTACATGGCAACTGTTGCAGCATCTGCCCGAACATCCTTCCCAGATAGGCAGGAGCGCAGCAGTTGCCATGTGGACATGAACGTATCCCCGCCGGGAATCATTGAGCGGATACGCGAGGGAACGTACGCGTATGGCGGAAAGGGTAGACGTCCCCATGGCGTCAGGGGAAGAGACGTGGATGCCCTGTTGTCAGACCTCTGTCTGAGCGTGTTGTGATGTTTTTCTCTTCTCTCAGTGTAAGTGCTGGCCTGGTTTCCACCTGAAGAACGACGGGAAGACGTGCGTGGACATCGATGAGTGCTCCACCTCGCTGCCCTGCAGCCAGCGCTGCGTCAACATCTACGGCTCCTATAAGTGCTTGTGCGTGGATGGCTACGAGGCCCCGGAGCGAAGCCCCGACATCTGCAAGGCCGTGTCAGGTCGGGAGGGCTTCTCAGGCGGGACACTTACCCGGCCTCCGCACGGGACTTCAGCCATAACTCCGTGTGCTCCTGGTTTCAGCCGAGGAGCCTTTCCTCATCATGGCAGACCACCACGAGATCCGAAAGCTGAGCGTGGACGGCTCAAACTACACCATCCTGAAACAGGTGAGCGTCGGCCGTCGGGTCTCCTTCTACCACCTGCTGTGAAATGAACACTGAGAAAGATTGGAGCGACTCCACGGCGATGGTGTCTAATGCGTTATGATTCAGCAACATCTTGGGAGAGGACACGGATGAATAAAACATAGAAGTGCGTTCAGATGCTTTCAAGGAAGAAGGGCAGAGCACATGCTCAACCTCGTGTCACGGAGAGACCCTTCATGCTCTTGTTGTCTGGCAGTGATTCCTTCAGCGCCAACAACTCCATAGAATCACATTCATTGCTTGAAAACATGATTCACAGTCTCTACAGCCTGCTGTTAGGAACACAAAAAAACATGAGGGCAGTGAACGCATCGCGGATTCCTTTCAGTTCGGTGTTCGTCCGGGCCTCGTCCTCATCCCCGAACCACAGCCGGGGCACCGTGGCACGAGAAGGTCCCTGGTCGGTTTCCCACAGGAAGTCTTTCTGTGTGGAGTCTGCGTGGGGTTCCTCAGGGTTCTCCGGGTTCATCGTACAGTCAAAAGACATGAAGGAGGTTGTTTAGAGACCCCACATTGTTTAGTGGTTGGATGTCTCCATATGTGTCCCGTTAATTTCCCCGGCCTCTCAGCCAATCACAGCTGGGACAGGCTCTGCGACCCTGAGTGCAGGAGAAGCCTTTCAGATAATGAGTGAGTGAATGAATATAATATGTCAAGAGGCAGGAGATTTTTCAGAGTCAAGTCTGTTTTGGTTAAAAATGATGTAATACTTAACCCAGCCCTCACTCTCACTCTCTCTTTCTCTTTCTCTTTCTCTTTCTCTTTCTCTTTCTCTTTCTCTTTCTCTTTCTCTTTCTCTCTCTGTCTCTTTCTCTCTCTGTCTCTTTCTCTAAGAAAGACATCCTAGAGCGGCTGGAAGCGGCTAGAGCGCTGTGAATGCGAAGTATTTTCCATGCAAATTATGAATTATTCTCAGAATTAAGATTCCCCTCTTTCGAGTTAGGGTGTGCATGCAGTCTCTGGTTGGGTCTCACGGGTTGTTTTTTTCACGAGTGAGGTTTTGTGATGAAACATTTAAATCCACAAACATTAAAGAGTTAGCGGGGTGTCTCCATCACGTATGCATTTTTATTCCCGCCGAAGCGTCCGCTCTGATTGGCGGGAGGAGCGCCGGGCCCTAGAGGGCTCCTCAGGAAGCGTCCCCGGCCTCGGGCCGGTTCCTGCCTCACGGCTAATTATCACAAATTGACTGTAAATCAACCCGCCGCCATCAGAGTCTTCTCCCGCGGCCGTATTAACCCCTGGACTTGGTGTACTCTGCTCTCTGGATCTAAGTTCTCATCTACCGCAAATCACTTTAATCGCCGTGGGTTAGCATTAATGGAGGCTGGAGTAGGGGATCTACACAGGCTTCACGGGGAATCCTTCGCTCGCCTCCGACAGCTCCCCCTCTCCCTGAGACGCCCCTCCAGCTCACTCTCATCTTCTCATATGGATCTCAAATGTGCTGCTGCCTCCGGCTGCCGTTTTCATTAAGCGAGGTAGAAGGTCAATGGATGTCATCCATGGTTTCACTTCTCTGGGACAGTGGACAACAGTACCGGTGGTCATTGTGCTTCCAGGTGAGGGGGCCATTGTGAAGCTCGGCCAAGAATCCGGCCTTTGGCCTGTCTTGGGCAATTAGATGCGCCCGGTTTGGTTTTTGTCAAGGTCTAAATTCTTTGGGTTTGTTAGATGAACAAGCGGCCTGGAGGAGTTAGCTGAACCCACGAACACAGAGCGGTTTGTATTCCTGAATCGTGGTAGTCCTTGGCGGCAGCTGACAACCCGGCGCTGTCGCTCAGGGTTCTACGAGCGTGCGCGGACTCCTGTCAACAATCAGCTTCAGTGTTCCGGTTCATGCAGCCCGCCCTGAACTCCACCGTCCATTGTGTCACTGCGCTGCTTCTGCCAAATTTAAAGTACAGGAGTTGAATTTGCATTGCGTCATTTGGCCGTGGCTAGTTTCGTGCAGCTGCCCTTGAAAATCCTCCTTTTGTGCATTGAAATGTGGGAGTGGTTTACACGCGGTCCGAACAATGTTCGCTGTAAGCCCCGCTTACTGAAAATGGCTTATCGCGGCGGCACCGCCGCTCTTAGCAGCCACTTGAAGAGAAAACACATCGAGGGGCTTTGTTGAGACGGTAGCGATAGCAAAACAACACCACACCACTTACTGTTCTTTTCTTATGTCGCAAAAAGGGACAGCACATTATCAGCAGAAGGAACCAGAAAAGCAGGACTGTCCCCTTCTCCAAACATCTTTCTCCGAGGGGTCATTACGGCACAACAGAGGGCCTGCAGCGACCTTGAGCTCACCTTGGCCAACATCCGTGCTGACTGCCGTGCATCCACAGATCAACATACTGACAGAAATATCCTCTGAGCGTTCACTCTGCAGTTTCTGCACGGGGAGTGTGAATGTGGGCACCGGAAGGTTCCCTCTGTGAGGGGTGTGCGAGGATGAGGAGGCCCTCCCCCGGGACAGGGGCTGCCTGTCATCAGATGAAGCCGTCTCATTTCACCTGTCGGATTATCTGACACCTCTCGCCGGCGCCCACGGTGGAGACGGCGGGGGGGGGGCTTGTTTAGCGAGCAGCTCGGAGTGATTGACACCGGGGTCCTGTGAGCGCGACAAAAGAGGAGCGGGGGGGGGTTTGGTGTTTGCTTTGATAGGACTTCGGCTCACTGGAGTTCTCCTGATGGCTGGAGGCACTGAAAGCGACAGGAGAGAAAGCTCCTAAATGGCTGCTGCTTGGAAACACCGGGGTGAGAACCTGGGCTCCTCCAGTCAGATCCCCCTGCTGGGGCCGCATCAGGGATGCATTTGCACCTCCATATGAGTGAGTGAGTGATATGAATTCATGTACTTGCGCCGCCGTGCCACCGAATTAGCATTTCTGCGAGCTCAATGTTGTGGTGTTTGCTCCTCGTGGGCGACCTTCAGGATCTCAGGATTGCATTTCAAACCAAACAGGAAGTGGATACTTTCCACTTTACGTGTTTGGTTATTTACTCTGTGTGTGTGTGTGTGTGTGTGTGTGTGTGTGTGTTCCAGGGCCTCAACAACATCATCCACATAGACTTTGACTACAAGAAGGAGTTCATCTACTGGGTGGACTCCACCAGGCCGAGTGGGCGAAAGATCAACAGGATGCGTCTGAACGGGAGCGACCTGAAGGTACTGTTGCTCCTCCTGAGCGGCACCGTGTTGGCCATGGATCTCCTACTTCCCCGGCCGACCTTCTCCCAGCTTCACGACAGATGAGTGGAGCTGATAATGAGTTTGAAAAAGAAAAAAACACGCACATCCGCTGACCAATTAGGGATGGATGCTGGATCAAAAGTATCGACCGAATGACGGTTTGAAACAAAAAATGAATTAAGATTATTTTTCATAAAACAGAAACAGAAAACAGAAAATTGATGTTTGGAACAAAAATGTTGTTCCTCAGATGCGTATCAGAATATGTTTAACATGCATATTCTTACGGGGCCATTTTAAAGGGAATAATCATGTGATTAATTCCCTCCTTCTTTTTTGGTGTATCTCCTGTTTGCTACAAAATTTCCTTTTAACTTTAACATTGTCCTCAACTTGTTTTGAGAACAGGCCGGCCGATAAGATACTCGTCACAATGTGTACAGATATGATCCTAGAGTTTAAGGTAACCGTATCTCCACTATGCACATGGGAGAAAGATTTAGACAAGCAGAGTGAACGCAGTAACCAGAACACGGAGCAACACATAGAAAAAGAGTTGGTAATCAAAAGAATATGTTTGCGAAGCATATTTGATAAGCATCAGAGGAAGAACATTCTTGTTCCAAACGTCATGCGATAAGAAACATTTTCTGTTCTCTGTGTAAAATAAAGGATGTTCATTTTTTGAGTAGCCTTGGTGTGTGGATTTGTTTAGCTGATATGACCATCGCCAGAACCCTCCCAGAGAGCCGAGGAGGTTTAGTGACACAGTTTAATGGTCTCCATTAGTCTGGGTGGTGGTTTGGTGGGGGGTCAGCGGGGGGGGGGGGGGGGGGAAAGGGGCCCCCCCCCCCCCCCCATTTTTG
>CAAKHD010007789.1:122887-144914 GCA_901007705.1 Fistularia tabacaria
ACACCAGTTATGGTAAATAGACTCAATCTATCCAGCACATTCTCACTTTGCGGGTTCACAAAGCTCTACATTAGCTCCCCCCCCCTCCTACACACACACACACACACACACACACACACACACACACACACACACACACGAACACACTCACAGTTTTTCAGGGAACCATCTGGGAAAGGACGCTGAAAGCTTTGTGTTTAGTCGTAGCGAGGAGAACGTCCACCGCTACGTGATGCACAAAGAGCCCAGACTGGAACATCTGAGCCCCCTGAGAATCCTCCCTCCCAACTGAAGCTCAGGCTGCAGGTGGTTCCCGGTCTCCAGGTGTATCGGAAATGCTGCGCCGGTTAAATTGACGGGCTTCTTGCTTCCGAGTCTTGAGCAGATTTGTGCAGATGTAACAACAGAAGTATTTGGCAGGTGAGGAGAGGAGAGGCTCTCACAGAGAGCATCGTGTCCCTAAAATAATCCTCGTGGGACGTAAAAGCGCATCGATGATGGTCCTCCTGTCTCCGTTCCGCTGGACCTGAAACCAGGTTCCACCTGACCGAAGAAGATGTTTCTCCTGTAAATACTCTGTAATGGAAGAAGATTGATTTTTCACTTTGCTGCTAATCAGTTATCATTTGCGTCCATGCATGAAACCCAGTCCACGCTGTGTTTGTTTGTTGCCCGTCCAGTCACGCTGAGGTCTCTCTCCTCCTTCCTCCTCTTCCTCCAGATAGTCCACAGAACGGCGGTCCCCAGTGCCTTAGCGGTAGACTGGATAGGGAAGAACCTTTACTGGTGCGATGCTGAGAAGAAAACCCTGGAGGTGTCCAGGGCCAACGGCCTGTACCCCACCGTCCTGATCAGCTCAAACCTCAGGAACCCAGTGGACCTGGCTCTGGACCCCCAGACAGGGTAGGTGTCCCGTCCAGACCCAAATATCTTCAGTGTTGCTTTCTATCTGGCTCCTCACAGTCCGCTCGCAAAGCCGGCACAGTACGCCGTGGTCCTCTCGGCCTCCGGTCCCATGTCCTGTGTTTATGCCTCAGCCAAGATGGATGTGCGCCCCGACAGCCAGCTAATTACCTCCCCCCCCATCCCTCCGAGGAGTGTAATGAAGCCACACTTCCAGGCCTCTTCTGCAGTCCGTCCCCGGCTCTCCGAACCGTCGCCCCCACCTATGTTTTCGCCTGACGTCGGACAAACAGGCGCAGGCAGATACTTGGTCCAGCATGCTAACGGAGCGCCGTGCTCACGGACCGCCGAGCAGAGAGGAATTTGAGATTCATTTTATGGCCACCTGATTTGGATGTTCGATTCCCAAGCGAGTCGCACTGGAAGTTTTCCTCGGCGACGCTTCTGCAGAGACAGCGAAAGCGGGCTCTTACTGTGGCTGTGTTTACCTGCCCGCTGCACGTCCGACTAGGTACGTCTTCTGGGTGGATTGCTGCGAAGCCGCCTACATTGGACGCATCGGCATGGACGGCCAAGGGCAGAGGGTGCTCGTCGACGCGGAGATCTACAGCCCCACCGCGCTCACCATTGACTACACGAACAAGAGGCTATACTGGGCCGACGACAACCACATCCTGTTTGCCAACATGGACGGTGCTCAACGACGCAAAGGTAGGAGATGCCGTTTTTCGGCTCGGCGCCTCAGCCGAATTCTCAGCCATAATTACGCAGCAACCTTCGAGCCCCCCGCCGTCGCCGGGTTAGAGCTCTACCTCATTATAATTATCATAAAAATAATAAATGCTACGGAGGGTTTGCCTTCGGGCTGAAATTAAACACAGCCCTCCAAGTTATCAGCAGGAAGAGAAATCTGTTC
Source organism: Fistularia tabacaria (assembly GCA_901007705.1). NCBI lineage: Eukaryota > Metazoa > Chordata > Actinopteri > Syngnathiformes > Fistulariidae > Fistularia > Fistularia tabacaria. The sequence continues at coordinate 124,707 of CAAKHD010007789.1, forward strand.
ATTTAAATTTCTGCTGAGAAAATTCTACCTTCTTCAGAAGGAGCTCTGAAATGAAAGGCCCCTTGTAAGAGAGGATTAGCAGTCAATGACAGAATAGACCAAAGCCAGAGTCGGTGGGATGCTAGCGCTCTACTCCTCCCCTCCAGTGCCCTATGACCACATCCAGGGGGTGATGGCACTCACCTTGTTTGAGGACTTTGTCTACTGGACGGATGGAAAGTCCAAGTCCCTACGGCGAGTTCACAAGACGACTGGGGCCCGAGGGATGGAGCTCCTTAACTCCTGGCAGGCCATCAAATCCATCAAGGTGTACCACTCCCTGCGGCAGCCTGAAGGTATGAGGTCCATCTGGCCCCCGAGTTCCCCCGTCTTCCCGCGTCTTCCCCCGCTGCTGCCCTGCAAGTGGACTCCTGCTGTAACCCGCCGGTGTCTTTGCGCCGCAGTGCCCAAGCACCAGTGTCAGATTGCCAACGGAGGGTGCAGCCACCTGTGTCTGCTGTCTCCCGGAGGGGGGCACAAATGTGCCTGTCCCAGCAACTTCTACCTGGCGGCCGACAACAAGACCTGCCTCTCCAACTGCACCTCCAGCCAGGTCTGTGGACTTTCCGGGGTTTATGTTGCGGACGGAGCGCTTGAATAATCGTCGTCCTTGTGTTTTGTTCGTCCAGTTCCGCTGCGGCACGGATGAGTGCATCCCTTTCTGGTGGAAGTGTGACACGGTGGACGACTGCGGCGACGGCTCGGACGAGCCAGCGGATTGCCGTGAGTGAGCGGCTCTCTGACGGCTTTCGTTCGGTCCCGGAGATGTTTCTTTTTAAGGGCTTCCGGCGAAACGCCCCCCTCTGGCCGAGGCGTAAACGCGGCTTCCTCTCCCACAGCGGAATTCAAATGCCAGCCGGGGCGCTTCCAGTGTGGCACCGGCCTCTGCGCTCTTCCTCCCTTCATCTGCGACGGAGAGAACGACTGTGGAGACAATTCGGATGAGGCTAACTGTGGTGAGAACCCACCGACTACTGCCCACTAGCATGGACACTGATGGCTGTGCTCTATAGGGCAGTGTGTGTGTGTGTGTGTGTGTGTGTGTGTGTGTGTGTGTGTGTGTGTGTGTGTTGTGTGTGTGTACCTCATTGAAATAGCCTGTCAGAAAAAGTAATCACTTTTTTTTAAATGAAACATTTCTCCTGTGGCTGCTCTTTGGTGGATTCTTTTCATTATGAGATTAAAGAAGGCAAACTGTTTGAATCACATTCTGTTTCTCTGGAAGCCACAACTCAATTTAAAGGCAGCTCTGTTTTTAAATCAAAGTTTTTTACTTTTCTGTGGGAATCAGACTTCCTGCGTGAAAACAAAGACAACACTGTTTAGCTGTCATGGGGAAAGAATGGGTATATGTCCTGGAAAGCCCCACAAACTCATTGCAAGTTACTGACATGTATTTTAGAAGTATTTTTAAGGAATCCTAAGAAATCTCATTGGTTCATTTGGTAGAAAACAGTACCGCTAATTTAACATAAGATCAGCTAAACCAAAAATTCCAAGAGACAAACCATTTTCCCAAAGACCTTTAGCAGTGGTATATTAGAAGTAGTATATTAGCAGTGGTATATCAGCAGTCGTGAATTAGCAGTGGTATATTTGCAGGATACCAGTGGTAGTGTATTAGCAGGGGTATATTGGCAGTTTTGTATCAGCAGGGGTATATTGGAAGAAGTGTATTAGCAGAGGTGTATTAGCAGTGGTAAATTGGAAGTAGTGTAGAGGCAGAGGTAAATCAGTGGTAGTGTATTAGCAGAGTATAAATTAACAGTATTTTGGCAGTGGTATATTAGCAACAGTGAATTATCTGTGGTATATTAGCAGAATATCAGCAGTGGTGTTTTAGCAGAGGTATATTAGAGGTAGCAGTGGTGTATTGTATTGGCCATTTATTAGCGGTATTGTATTAGCAGCATTAGCAATATATTAGCAGTAGTGTGTTAGCAGTGGTATATTAGCAGTAGTGTGTTAGCAGGGGTATATTATCGGTAGTGTGTTAGCAGTGGTATATTAGCGGTCGTGTGTTAGCAGTGGTATATTAGCGGTACGGTGTTAGCTTCCATGGTAGGGGAGCCTCTGGGTTCCTCACAGGAAATTGTGTTTTGGCAAACGGTCTAGACCCAAACCAGCGTAGCCGCCGTTTCTGCTCCGAATGGACTTGTCGTCGTCGGACTTGCTGCGGTTTAGATTTTAGATCGCCACCTTCCTTCAAGCAAACAGGCACGTTCTGGCCGGTGACCGAATCACCAGGTAGAGAGGAGATCTCGGTGTGTCCTTGCTTTTACGGGGCATGCTCACCTCGTCCATCTCCTTTAACCCAAGCCCCCTCCCCATTATCAAGGCTCCCAAGGTCTGACACCCGCTCTGTCTTCCAGAGACGTACATTTGTCTGTCGGGCCAGTTCAAATGCACCAGGAAGCAGAAGTGCATCCCCCTGAACCTGCGCTGCAACGGTCAGGACGACTGCGGCGACGGCGAGGACGAGACGGACTGCCGTGAGTACCTCGGAGAAGGAATGTAGGACTTAATCCCCGTTTGATCTTCCTGTTTCAACCGGCTCGGATGAAAGCCCCACTTTGATAGAGTTGTGTTTTAAATAGATACTTAATGGATTAGATGCATCACCTTAATTGTCGTTTCCTGACACGGTTAATTAATTCCAGTGTTTGAACAGTGGAAATGATGCCGGTAACACCGCGATCGTTTGATTAAGTATTCCAGCGGAGAGGAAAAAAACCCCTTGTTATGGCCTCTCTCCCAGAGACGGGATTACATCTTCAATCACTGCGAGGATAAGAAGAGAATCTCCAGCCGCCGCGCTTCATCAAAATACCGCTCGCTGTTGAAGTCTTTCGTGTGGCTGCATTCGTCTTGCATGTGATTGCGAGAGGGGTTATAGTGGGAGGCGGAGAGACAGGGGCAACCGGGAGGGTGTGGGGGGGTTAGCCGAAGAAAGGCTCTAATTAAAGGGAAGCTAATTACCTCGCCCCCCTCGGACCGGCAGCGCGGCATCGTTGTGGCTCTGCAATGAACGGGGGGAGCTAGATGATGCGAGGACGGGGGGCCGGCGGTCTGACGCGGATCTGCTCCTCACTTGTTTCTGATCCGCAGCCGAAAGCACCTGCTCCCCAGACCAGTTCCAGTGCAAGGCCTCCATGCACTGCATCTCCAAGCTGTGGGTCTGCGACGAGGACCCCGACTGCGCAGACGGCTCCGACGAGGCCAACTGCGGTGAGCGTTAGTTCTTTGGTTATGTCTGGATTTATTTTCTTTTGACTTTTTCTTCGTTCGGCTCTTTGAGTCAACAATCATGTACTAGTGTTTTGAGAATGTCAACAATAACATTGTTTTTTGGGAACAATTGTTTTGTACTATTTTTGTTAAAATGCTAACTTAGCTAATGCTAGGTTTCATAACAAGCATATGTTTTACTGGAGGTGGACTGAAGGGGATCCGAGCAGCAGTTTTAAGCGGAGGTCTGTCAAGAAATGGTCAAAGAGGTAATTTAGCATAAACCATCACGGTTTGAAGTTATGTGACGAGGTCGTCAAGGTAACAACATCCAATGTTCCTGCGCTAATAGGAACAGGAGAGCCATCCGGTGGCATTCCAGAGAGGACTCCAGCTGCCGATTACACCCCTGACTCTGGACCTGTCTGCACTGAGGAGCTCCTCAGAAGGAGATCGATCCATGTTCATATCCAGCCCTTTATTTCTTAAACATTAAAGCTGCTCTTGATAGCGGTCTGATGGTGGATGCTCGGGCCATCCGTGAGCAGATCCTGCTTTCCCTGTGTGTGGGTCTGTCAGGTGTTTCAGTTTGCGCGTGTTTAGCTCACAGTGTCCTCGTCGCCGAAGGCTGAGCCGGCACAAACTCCCGGGCTTCCCTACGTGGAGCACTGGAGCAGCAGAGAGCGTCCGGAGGGTTGTAGGCTTGGTCTCCGGTCAGAAAGTTCTGCCCGTCCAGCAGCCCCCAGGAAAACTACTGAACTGCTTTCCGGTCAGACAGCCGTGCTGCGAACGTCGCTGTCCGTCCCTGAGGAAAACCTGCTGAAAGCTCTTTTCCAATTGGGATCCTCCGGAGACGCGGCTCCTCTGGACGTATTCTCTGTGCGTAATATCTCTCCCGTCCATCGCCTTATCTCTACGTCTGTTTCTATGGCTTAATGAAATAAAACTGCTGAAACAGGACTCATGGAGTGGAGGACAGATTAAGGCGTCCCTCAGGAGACTCTACCCTTTTCGTATTCCCATTTGTTTTTTTGCGGGCCGAGAGAACATTATGGAAATTCATTTAAAAAAGTTCCCGGCGCAGCTCTCCGATTGGCTGGCCGCGCTGCAAAGCAGGAAACTGCGGCACTATCAGTTGTGGCGGTCTCTTCGCTGGCACGCGTTCAGCCGGTGCGCAGGCCCTCTTCGCAACGCCAGATGGTTTCCTGCCAAGGAAGTGAACGCAAACACCCAGGAACCCGAATGAGAAACTGCAGCCATCTAGCGATTTTGGCGGGTCGCAACAAATGTTGTGTGTGACGGCGACCGAGGAGGCGGAGGAGGGCTGCGTGCCGGCCTTCAGAAAATGCCTCTTTCTTCCGCAAACATTCCTTTTCCTGCCGGAGTTTGGGCTTTTTGTGTTGGTCCACTGTCATGGAGCCACCCGCGCCTCGCTCAGGCTGACGTCTCTCAGGCTTCAAATGATGCCGCCAAGCACGAGAGCCGTCAGAGATACGACACGCCGGCGCCGCTACCTGAGACCCGGCCTGAGCTCAGGTTCTGCCTGCACTCAGCGCTTTTCACTTTCAGCCCTGACAACCATCTGATGCATTTCATTAGGCACGTTTATATTCGCTCAGACTTTCACACGATGTCGGGAAACTGCAGGGCCAAATCACACATGTCAGAAATAAGGAGGTTGCATTTAAGAAAGACGACGATCGTGATAAAAAAAACAAACAGTGGAGAACTTCTCATGGTTCCAGCTTTGGCCCGACGGCTGTGGGTGTATATCTGCTGCACAGAACTCCAGATGGGTGATTTCCTGGCCGATAGCATTGTCCAGATGATAGTTGTAGTCTGCTCGCTAGCCTTCATCCTAGCGGCTGAGCGCCTCCTTCCAGTGAGGAGAAGGAGGTAGCGGGTTGCTTCCCGCAGAGCTGCTCCGCGGGCTTCCTTGTGTCGGTCATGTGCGGCCGACCACGCAACCCTAAGTCCATCGGATGAACCGCACACGGCCCTGTTGTTTGGAAAAGCAGATCCCAGGCCAGATGCCTCACCGGCAGCAGGGGTTTAACTAAGCCGTGCACGGGCGCCCTGCATTATTGATTAACTGCACCATTAGGAAAGATAATGTTTATTCATCAGTTCCAGGTGTGTCGTCTTGGGCGGGGCCCAAGGATGTGCAGGATCACATCTCCTCGGAGCGCGGCTGCAGGACCTCTCCTGCCCCCCCCCACCCCGCTCACTGGCAACAACACAATTAATGAGACAATGTGCCCACGTGCTCGGAGTACTTACACGCCGCCGCCGTCTGCGGTGATAACACGGCGCGTGGCAGCCGGCCCGCCGCCCTCAGCCTAATTGGATAGACTTTATACATTATGCATTGTCTTTAGATGAGGAAACATCCACCCCGACACATTTTGTACTCCTCATGTGGGCAAATATATTGATTTTGTGGCCTCAGTATGTAGCGTGCACACACACACACAAACACACATACACACACACACACACACACACACATACACACACATACACACACAGAACCCTGGCACATGTTAAATGTACGTTTCCTGTTCCCTCCTTCAACGTCGGCGAAGAAGAGAATAACAAAGAGGACAGCTCACTCTGTGACATCCTGACGGAGAAGCTTTGCTGCAATCTTTTATTTTCAAAGGCAGCCAATGTGCAGTGTGCAGCAATAATCATTTCACCGGCTCCGGCTCTTGCTTATATATTGTATTTCCATCACAGGTCAACATAAATCATTCCTCAGCACAAAGGTTCTTTCAAGTTCCCCCCTCTCACTCACACACAGACAAACAGACACACACACACACACACACACATTCCCACACACTTCATATTAAGCATCTTGCTTTTTCCCCAGTAAACAGACAGAGTTTGTGTAGTGATGCATACAAGGCTCTTCTCCACTGCCGGCTTTGACGCACTTTTACAGAATTCAAAGACTTTAAATGTGCTCTTTCAGTCATTTTGAGACACAAGCCTGTCAACAAACACCGACGCACTTCATTAATGCGTCTGCCAGTGAACGGGGATGTTGCTGCGTCAATTAATGAAATCACTGATGAAGAGTTCTCATGACCTCCTCTGCACACCTCCTCTGCAGACGCTGGGCCTTCTCACAAAAACCTTTAAGTCCAGACAATAACAATAATCGGAATAATAATAATGAGTGTTATGATAATGATAGTGATAATGACTCTACTACTATCAATATTACTAATAATGTGATGCTACTACGACTACTAATAATATTAACAATGATTATAATAATATAATAAGATTGACACTTTTCTAGTATCACTTCCTTCGGCCCAAATTATTAAAATAATGATTATAATAATAGTGTGATATAACTCCGGCTACAAGTGGTGATCATGATAATGATAATAATATAGTAATACGACCGGTATAATTAATTGTATCCCAACATTGATATTAATGCTGATATGATTAATAACACTCACTCTGCTGGATTCCTTTGCACCTCTTATTTAATGCTGTGTGTGTGTGTGTGTGTGTGTTTGTGTTTGTGTGTGTGTGTGTGTGTGTGTGTGTGTGTGTCCTGTGTGATGGCCTTAAAGCCGAGCAGGACCACCCGCAGGCTCGGAGGGTCCCTGGTATCTCCGGCCTCCCCTCCTCCGTGCTCGCATCCTCAGCATTTGAGTGTATAGAGGAGGGCTGCTGTCTAATGAGCTCTGGCTTTTGCGTGGAGGTTGCGTTTGGCTTTGCTGGCAGCAGTGGCCTCTTATGAGCCGGGGTGACGGACGGGCCTCCTGACGTCCTCCGCTGCTCTCTCTGGTCCGCTCTCTTCTGCTGTGGAGTTGGAAGGAGATCCTGTCTGGATCTGAGAGCCTCCGTCAGAACACCGTGGCCGTTCTCCCCGGAGGTGCTGGCGTCTTAAGAAGCTTTGAAAATCCTCTTCTGAGGAAATGTTTCCGATGAGAAAATATCAAAGTTGTGTTTTAAGATGAAATATGCAGACATCCTCGGTTGCGCGGTTCCGACGGGTCAGCGGGCAGCTCTGCCGGAGAGGCCGGCACCGGACGCAGGATGTGCGGCGGTTTTTATTTTGGAGGCAGGCAGCCGGACCAAAACGAGGATCTTAAAGAGCGGCAGATAAGCCGCTGTCGGCCTTTGAACGACGCGGCATTTGAAAACATCAATTCCCGGGGTCGGGGGGCTGGTAGACCAGAACACGCCCCAGAGCGGACGCACACGCGTGACTCCGAGCACCTCCTACGTGTCCTTTTGAAGAAAGTTGATTCGGCCGAGTTGGCGGCGGCGGCGCGCCTCGCAGAGGCTCATCGGCAGCGCAGTCAGGTACTTCATCTGGCCTCTGGTGAGCACCGCGTTTTAAACTCAGTGTCAGACTTGCTGAGGGAAACCCTAAGGAAATGATGATTACGCCCTGAAAATGTGATAGCAGCCACGCCATTAATATTCATGCTCTTTGAAGCCATTTTCATCTTTGTGTTTGTTTGCTCCTGATGAAAAAGATGAAAAGACCTGCGGACCTCATGAATTCCGCTGTGAGAATAACAACTGCATCCCAGACCACTGGAGGTGTGACAGCCAGAACGACTGCGGAGACAACTCCGACGAGCACCACTGCAGTGAGTACTACAGCTGGCCTTCACACACACACACACACACTCACACGCAGGCACATGCACGTGGACCACGTGGAAACGGTCTCCTTCTATCTCGTCTGCCAGCCTCTTGTTTTCTGTGAGACTTCTAGAGACCTGAGTTTCATGATCCAGATCTTCTCCTCAAATCCAGTGTGTCCTCCACGCCTGAGTGGACCCCAACCCCCCCCCCCCTTTGTCGCATAGTGGAACATCTCAGAAGCCTCCAGATTGCACTTTTTTCAAATGAACCACCTTCAGACCTTCACAGTCTGACGTCAGCCAGAGTTTCCTCCTGGCGGGAGGGTACAAACCTCCTGCTGTGAGGGATTCTCTGAAGTTTCCCTGCCTTTCACCCCGAGACATGGATTTACTGGAATGTGGTGCGGTTCCGTGGGATAGCACCCTGCCCGTCCAGAGGGGGGCTGTGAGAACACAACACCTTGGTCAGACCTGTATGGAAAGCTTTTCTGGATTCATTCTTATGGATTCGAGTCTTCTAACAAGAAGACAACCCAACAACCCAACTATAAAAATCCCTCAGGCGTACGGTATGGTGGAACTACAAGAACAGCTGATCCAGAACCTGCAGGAGGTCGTCCACCCCGCAGCTCCTGGCTCCCTCCTTCCAGATGGATGCAGATTTCATGAGCGTGAAGCTGCGAGGAGCTGCCAGTCTGGCCAGAAGCTCTGAAACCTGCTCTCTGCTGGAGATCTGGCTTTGCTTCCAGCAGGTCTCTTATGTTCTGGAGTTTTCTGGAGGACACTGCCCACATGGACACACTCCTGCTCTTTGCAGTTTGCCTATTCCAAGGAGCTGAAAGGATCCAGAAACCTGGGACAGATCCCAGCTCAATGTGGGCAGCCATCTGTCTCGACCAGGTGGGGTAGAAAGAGAGGCGCTAATGATCTCATACTTACATACATACATACTTACATACTCCGAGGCTCCGGTGACGCTGCACGGCATTGGCCTCCATATTCTCGAAGGAGATAATGAAAGAGCGACGGGCACCTGGCGGATCCAGCCGCGCCCTCAGGGAGCCCGTGAGGAGAGAGAGCCCAGGGCCCTGGGAGGAGCGGCCCGGCCGCCGCCGCACACGCCGGCACAAAGAGGACCAGCTATCCCTCAAAATAGCTTTGTTCAATATGCAAGTTGCAGTTTCCCTGCCAGCAGCTCCCGGACCTTTTGCACCGGTCAGGGTCTAATGGAAGCGTGGCCTGCAAACATTCACTCCCTCGCTGTCGGACCCGAGGCGTGGAGAAGATGCGGCCTTCGCCAGAGACCCGACACGCAGAACACTGGCAGTGATGGTGTTTCATTTCAACCGAGTACAAAGGAGGCGTTCACTCGATTGCGCTGGATAATTATTTGAAATGATTTCATTGATTAAATTCTATTAACGGGCGCTAATGGAACTGCGACAGCATGCGCGTGATTCCGCCGTGCAGTTATGCTTCCTGTGTGCATGGCCACAAATGCAAATAAACCCCGGTCAATGTCGGATGGAAAATAATTAAACTGCAGGAACGGCGGTCGGATCCGTGTTGCGGCACAACTCCTCACACACACGCTGAGCTAGCTAACAGTCCATGCTAATGAGGGGGGGCAGACAGTGGATTTGATGCAGCTGTTTATCCGCGTCCTAATATTGTCCTTGGGGACGAACTCGCACTAAATGGCACTTACACGATTTTGGCGTCGGAGATTGGGTCGCCCCCTCCGCCGCAGACGCGGCAATGAATGTATTTACATCCTGATCAGCTTTGCCGGGGCTCTCAGCTGTCGTACAGAACGTCTCTAATTATCCAAACGTGTGTGTGCGTGCGTTTGTGTGTGTGCATGTGTGTGCATGTGTGTGCGTGTGTGTTGTTCAAAGGCATCAGCACATTAGCACAAACACAGTGTCGGGCCAGTATGGAGATTTCAGGAGATCTGTTTTTGTGTTTAGAAATAATATCCCATGTGTGTGTTTTCTAAACTCAGAGGCCGTCACCTGTGACCTCAAGGACTTCGCCTGTGCAAACGGCGACTGTGTCTCCTCCCGGTTCCGCTGCGACGGAGACTTCGACTGCCTGGACAATTCAGACGAGGCGAGTCTTTAAGTCGTACAGTTTGTTTGTGAAAGTCATTGGAGGAGAATGTACACAGGAGGAGCTGCAGCTAACCTTCACGCTCAACGCGTGATGAGCTCCTCCTCCTGCCTGAAGGTAAGGTCCCTGCTTGGATTCCCACGGCGTTCCTGCCTGTGTGGAGTCTCCATGTTCTTCCCATGTCTGCCTGGGGTTCCCCAGGGTTCCTCTCAAGGTCCAAGCAGATGAAGGAGGCTCACTGGAGTCCCTGCATTGTCCAGACGTGTGAATGAGCGCTGAATGTTTTGTGCCTCTATTTGACCATGTGATTGGTCCAGGCTGAGCCCCTCCTCTCAGCTAATGGCAGCTAGGATGAGATCCAGCTCCCTTGGTCCCGACTTTGGGAAAAGAGGAGATTGAATGTATGGATGAATGAATGGATGAATGAATGAATCCTCCAGACTACTAAAGAGTAGGAAAGATCCAGCTTCCTTTTTTGTGTTTCACACACTCATGTTTTAAATCAAGGTAATAGCAACTACTCTGTTTGATATTTAGACTATTGATGAGTTTCAATCAATTAATGAGTTTAGTTTATCGATTGTTTTATTGTATTTCATCTTCTTCTCGAGCCGGTTGGCGGCTGTGTGACGTGCTGGAGCTGCGGCCGGCCACGCTTCGGTCCCGGCAGGGGTTCACGTGCTCAGACGAACGGTAGCGAACAGAACTGGTGTGTCGTGGAAGGTCGTCCTGAGTGGAATTCGCTCTGTTGCCATGGCGATCTCCATGCCAGACACAGCAGGAACACACAGCTGAAAGACTGTGTCTCCGGCTTTGTGGTCGTTGAAACAAAGTTAGAGGAGAGATGATGTTCAAGGCGGCGGGGACGGAAACCGTCTCTATTTTTTGCGAGGCGTTTCCCTCCCTTTTTCCCCACAGAGCGGTCGTCTGCCTGGAGAGGTGGGTATGCTCCTGGTCCAGCATCTCCACAGCAGACACAGCACTTCCCCCGGGCTCCTCTCGAGGGCGTGAAGGTCTGCGCCGAGGTGACCTCGCCGAGCCCGGCAGGCCCCTGGGGACCGGGCCCCGGGAGAAGCGGGAGTAAACAGGCCGATGGGGGCCGCGGCTGCGTGACGACACCTGCTAGATAAAGAAGGAGTTTAATTTTGACAGGGATTCAGAGCGAGCCCTGGAAGATCTCCTCCAGGAGGGGGTCTGGCTCTTTTCCGGGACATTTCCAAAAACACTCACTGTTTTTTCTCCCCCCCCCTGCCGCCGGCCTGCGGCTCCGACAGAAGGGCTGCGAGGCGCACTGTGCAGAAGACCAGTTCCAGTGCCACAACAACCTCTGCATCTCCAAGAAGTGGCTGTGTGACGGACAGGAGGACTGCAAGATGGGCGAGGATGAGAAGAACTGCCAGGAAACAGGTGTGGCTTCAGACCTGTTCTCGGCTGACACACACACACACACACATACACACACACACATTAGTGCAGAAAAAATGCTCCTCGGAGCCTCGGGTTCATCTCAACACGCTTTAAATCATCTGTTTCAACGGAGCCCGGCCTTATGTGTGAGATGACCATCAAGTATCCACAACCCAGCCACGAACCAGAAGGAATGAGTTCCCGCTCATCTTCCCGGCTTCCCAGTACATGTCGCGACCTCTTCCTCCCAGGGCGTAGCTCATCTGGCCCCAGGTCATCTGATTATTGATTAGCCGGTGTTCCTTTTGCTCTTCTAGAGCCGGGTGTGGCCCCTCTTTTCAATGCCCGCTGATGTGGGGCCCCCTCGCTGTGCTCTCTCAGCTCCCGCGGAGCTTCGGGAGGCTGAAAACATCTTCACTTCGGCAGTCTTTTGGCTAACTTTCCCCAGAAAGGTCCATTGCTTCTCGCATAAACAGACCCAGTGCTGCTGGCCGCTGTGATTCGCTCCCCCACTGCCAGTCCTCCACCTAGACTGGCCCCTCTTATTTATTCATAAAGCATTGGATGTTCACATGCATTTTGTTTTCCAGAACCGTGCAGTTGTTGTCTGAATACATTTGACTGACTTGCCCATTTGCTCCCGACCCCGCCGTAGCTCACGGGCTAATGTGTGCCAGGAAACACTCGGAAGCTTTTCTACCATCCGACCAGGTTTTGATTCCGAAAACTTTATTAACTTAATTCACAACACAATAACGTTCACAACCAAAAGCCAATATCTAAACCTTCCTTGGGTTCCCCTGGACAACACAAAAAGCTGAAGTCTGCATGTCACCGGAGAGATGTCTGATCCCGGAGCACTTCTTGACCCATGCCCTCTGCTCTCTGCCAGTGGCCCCGTCGTGTTCCCTGAACGAGTACGTGTGCGCCAGCGGAGGGTGCGTGTCTGCCGGCCTCCGCTGCGACGGACACGACAACTGTCTGGACGGCTCCGACGAGGTCAGCGCGCCTTCTCAGCAGCCTCCTCTGCACATTCGCCGGCATGACCGGAACGTTCCTCTGGAGCCCGCTGACGTTCGTCTCCCCCACGGAACAGGTGGGCTGCGTGAAGGAGTGCAGAGAAGACGAGTTCCTGTGCCTGAACCGGGCCCACTGCATCCCCCGCCGCTGGCGCTGCGACGGCGTTCTGGACTGCATGGACCACAGCGACGAGGAGAGCTGCGGCCAGGGTAGGTGTAACACAGCTCCAGAAAGAAGGATTCCCTCCGTGGTCTGAGGAGGTTCGGAGATGTTTTTGGCTTCTGATCAGAAGCAGCAGAGGACACGGACAGATGGATTCCATGTTTACTTCCCCCGCGCTCCAACTCTCTTCCTGTTTTTCTCTCATGAGCCGCCCTTTTTTCCAAACTCGGAAAAATCTGCGTGTACTTGCAGGCGCCTTCTTCTGCCGCGCCGACGAATTCATTTGCAACAACACCTTGTGCAAGCTGCACACGTGGGTGTGCGACGGCAAGGACGACTGCGGGGACAACTCCGACGAAGACGCCGACATGTGCGGTGGGTGGGGCTCGGCAGATCCCGAGACGTTCACCGAGCTGGCGGGTCAGATCCCGCCCGTGCTTACAAGGCGCCTCCTCCTCCGTCCGCAGGCAAGCTGCCCTGCCCTCCCACGCGGCCCTTCCGCTGCAGGAACAACCAGGTGTGCCTGCGCTCCGACCAGGTCTGCAACAAAGTGGATGACTGCGGCGACGACTCCGACGAGGAGGAGTGCGGTGAGAACGCGGCGTCCCAACACCGGGCCGATAACCAGGCGGCGGCACGCCAAATGTAACTTGGACCGAAAAAAAAAAAAAAAGATAACGCCGTAGTCAATTTATTTAACAAAGTGGAGACATCTAGTTCTATTATGGGATGATAAAGCTCCCGTCCCGGCCGCCTGGACTGCTGTGTTTCATTCTAATTGAAAACACATCCGTCTTATCAGCCGCTGACGTTAATTGGCGCCGCCGGCAAAACTGGCAACCCGTGACTGTGGCTCCGCCGGGCGGTCACACGCAGACGGGAAACGCAGGGACGGGCCGACGTCACGGAACGTCACGGAAACTTTGCACATCTATATACTTGAGCCTGTTTTGCATAGGGGTTAATCATCGCTGTCCTGCGGTATGTGTGCATGCGGCCATCCATAGCCACTGCACACCTCAGCCTCACACCCGCTGCTGCCCGCTGGATGTGAGTGTCATCAAGAGGAATCATTTGTCCTTTCTAATTATGCTTACGATCATTATTCATGGAAGGATGTGATTTTTTGGGCTGAAATGATGGAAGTGACGCAAGGTCAATTCTACACGGTCAGCCGCTGGAGATGGGTGATGAATGGGCGGCGGGGTGGAGCTGCCAGGCAGGAGGTCCGCGGGAGGACCAGGTTTGGAGATTTATGGATGGAGGGAAAGAGGACAGGAAGTTAGATGGTGTTGGAAGGAAAGACACAGAGGAGAGGGTTGGATGGAGGTCCGTGATTGGCTGAGGGTTGGATGGCGACAGGTGATTGGATGTGGGTTGCATGGAAGTCCTTGATTGGCTGTGGGTTGGATGGAGGTCAATGATTGGCTGTGGGTTCAGTGGCGGCAGATAACTGGCTGAGGGTTGGATGGAGGTTGGTGTTTGGCTGGAGGTTGGATGGAGGTCGGTGATTGACTCTGACAACCACTGAAGGAAAATAAAAAATATATGTCATTATCATTAGGATAATTGCTCCTGTGGTTGAAGCTCATCGAGTTGTTACATTGCAAATGTTGTGTTGCGTTTCTGCCGGCTGTGGAAGCGCTGCCTCTGCCTGAACGCACTGGCTCAGAAGGTGCATTTTCACAATTCCATTTAACTTCCAAAAATACTAAATAAATGAAAATAAAATTCACAGTTTTGTATGTGAGGCGCCTGGAGGGCCGCACCTGGCACATGGACCGGAGCCGTGACATGTTCCCGGGAGCCCGTCTGCTGTGAATGATAACGGAGCGGGCCAGAGGAGACGGGACAAATGACTTCATTCATATTTCACTCTTTCATTGTGTCCGTCCTCCCTTCCCTTCCCCTCCGATCCCATTGATACAACCATCAATCTCCCACTCTAATCCATTACCATCCTCCATTGTACGCCTCTTCCGTCCATCCGTCCCCTCAATCTCACCTTAATCCCGTCACCCCTCCCGCCTCCTCCGCCGTACCTAATTGCGTTCCCTCCGTTCCCTCCGTCCTTTTGTGCCCACGATCAATGTCGCCTTGTGACTGAGACCATATTTCCGGTGAAAGTTTGACAGTTGGCTTGTGAATTTATCGCACGGTAAACCGAACGATAACGACTCCCGACTGCGGAGGAAGATAAAGCTGATGCAGGTTGGCGTCTAACCAGGGGGGCACACGTGGCGAAGGGCAGATTCAAAGGTCACATCTGAATATATGACACAGCGGGTGCATTTATTACCTGTGCGGTGGCGATAGCGGGAGACTTGTACAAAGGCCGCAGAGTGCAGATTTCTCTGAATTGTGACCATGCTTGTGCCGGAGCAGAGGTGGTGGCCGGGCGACCTCGGCCTTGCGGGAAGACGGAGTTCACCTGCGGTAACCGGCGCTGCATCCCGGTGCAGCTGCAGTGCGACCTCTTCAACGACTGCGGCGACGGCGGCTCGGACGAACAGGACTGCAAGGCCTGTAAGTCCCGCGCTGCCCCCTCATCCCCGCCGCGGGTCGAGAATAAGACGTCCCCTTACCCCGTCAGATGACCGCGCTCGGTGCCGTGTCTTAACCTGCTTTCGATTGGAAGAAATCCGACAGTACTGCCTATTGTTATTCACTAATGTCGTGCTTTTCCGGCAAGCCATTTGCACACGCTTACAAACATAACCCATTTCGTGCATTCGCTCGTGAAAGGGATGAAAAAAGTGAAAATGGATCCCAATTGGCCAAATGTTGCGAAACTTGAAGTGAACCAAAGAAGCGTGACATTTCCTAGCCTGGAATTGAAAGTTAGAATCTGTCGAGTGTCACTGCACGGGGATCCGTGTCCGCGTGAACACAGTCATATTCATTATTGTAGTTCCAATAATAAGGAAAGTACAGCCCATATTAGACATGTAGCAATAAATTGCTCGGCATTTTGTGCATCATTAGCATGCTGATGCGGCCAGATCAAAGACGCAGTCTGCGGAGATGAAACGCCCTGAATGACACGGCGGCGTTAGCAGGAAGCTCCACAATCTTCTCATTTCAGACATGGGGTTTTGTTATTTATGGTAATATATGTATGCCCAGTATTTGAAATGTGTTGTGTGCCCTGCCAAACACGATGATGTCCTCTTGGCTTTTGCACATCAAAGAAAGCACAGCAGGTGTCTAAGATCCACAGGACTGATGTATAATCAAAGTCCTGCCTTTATTTGTAGTTTCCAGCGGAGATGTATGCGGAAAGAAAGCAAATCCATGCGGGGAGGAGGCCATTTGCAACCAGACAAACACCAACGCTGTGTGCCAGTGCAAGGCGGGCTTCAAGAGGAACCAGAAGACGGGCCAATGTGACGGTAACTTGAAGACCATTCCTGCCTGCCTGCCTGTCTGTCTGTCTGTCTGTCTGTCTGTCTGCCTGTCTGTCTGCCTGCCTGTACGTCTGCAGAATCAGGTGTTTGGCACGGTAAAGAAGCCGTGTGGCAGATGTTTGAAGGACTGGGAGGTAAACCGCCGAGACAGCCTGTCTCCTGGATCTTCTCCTGCATGAAAACAGACTCCTCTCGCTTTTATTAGAACTGTTGCAGCTAAGTAAGATAAAGTCAGATGTTTTTAAGCGAGAAATGCTCCTGTTTAATCAGAATACTTCAAAGCTCCTGGACTTCTATTCTATGCAAGTGAAGAATGCTCAGCCAGGAGGGCAGCAGAAGATGGCAGTGGTCTTCCTGCTGCGGTGGAGAAGATGTTATTATGTGGGAAGAGTAGATTTTTCTGTTCAAGGGAGGAGGGCTGGGTTCGTCTCTCCTGACAGCGGGGTGAGCGTGGACGGCCGCTGACAGAAGGCCGCTCTCACCTAAGACGTAAGAGCTCCTCGCAAGAGATGTCAGTGCGGGTTGTGGAAGCCGTGTACGTTCCCGGTACCGATCCAGCTGCTAGCTAATAATGATAATACGCTGCGTCTCAGTGAAGGCCAATTGGCTGGCCGTGAGGGGAAAAGGCGCTCTGCCATGAGCTGCTCTGGGTGCACGCGTCCACTCAGCAGCTCCACCATTACACAGCCCGACACACCTTGATATACCCTGATACACCTTGACACACCATGACACACCCTTACACAACCCAGCACACCTTGATACACCCTGACACACCCTGACACACCTTGATACACCCTGACACACCCTGACACACCCTGACACACCCTGATACACCTTGACACACCCTGACAAACCCTGATACACCTTGACACACCCTGATACACCCTGATACACCCTGACACACCCTGACACACCCTGACACACCCTGACACACCCTGACACACCTTGATACACCCTGACACACCCTGACACACCCTGACACACCCTGACACACTTTGACACACGTTGACACACCCGATACACCTTGACACACCCTGATACACCCTGATACAACCTGACACACCCTGATATAACCTGACACACCCTGACACAGCCTGACAGCCACAGGAGGAGAGGCTGAGAATGTCCTCTCACTCCAGGTATGTCTACAAATAGGATAGGCTGCCTGGTCGCCATGGTACATCAACGCCACAATGTGGAAATGATCTGGAGTCCTCCTCCAGCCGAGCAGCACCTCCACTATGGGTGGAAGCAGCACTGACCCAGGCTTGTTTTTAACATCTAGGAGCCATTTGAAGAAAAACAGATGATGATGGAATGATTTCAAAAACAGCATTAAAGTCCAGTCGAGTTCTCTGCTCCTTGTTTGTACATGTCGTGGTTTTGAATCCAGTAGAAGACAGGAGGCAGAGATGAAGGTGTGGAGGGGCAGCACATGGTACATAGTTAGTTGTTCTGGAGATGAAGTCACACTCAGATGGTTTGGACATGGACAGAGGAGGGATGGAGAAGACCTGGGTAGAAGGATGCTGAGAGTGGAGCTGCCAGGCAGGAGGTCTGGAGGAAGACCAGAGAGGAGGTTCATTGATGGAGGGCAAAGGGCAGGAAGTTAGTTTGTGTGAGAGGGGAGGGTTAGATGGAGGCAGGTGATGAAGGGAGCAGCCCAGAGGAAGAGAATACCATCATGTTCTTGGAAAAGGCTGATCTTCTCAGAAGTGAATGTGTCCAAAGGCCTGGGTCTTCATCTGACTGGTCCTCCTTCTCCTCGGCAGAGATCAATGAGTGTCTGCAGTTCGACACGTGTCCTCATTACTGCGCAAACACCAAAGGCTCCTTTAAGTGCACGTGTGACAGGAATTACAGGGAGGTCGACGGCAGCTGCATCTCCAAAGGTATGTCCAGAGGTTCTCCGAATGTTGCGATGAAGGAGAGCAAATGTAAACCTCAACGGTTGCCGTTTCACACAGGACCTGAAGATCGAATGCTCTACATCGCCAACGACACGGAAATCAGAAGCTTCGTGTCTCCATTCAACCACAGCCTGGGCCAGCGAGTGCTCCATCAGATTGAGGACAACGCTCGCATCGTCGGAATGGACGTTCTCGTCCACCAGCAGAAATTCATCTGGGCCACTCAGTTCAACCCCGGCGGGATCTTCTTCAAGGACACCGCGGAGAGAGGCCACACCAAAGAAAACGTCAAGAATATCGTGAGTATTTCCGTTCTCATTGCATGCACGGAGTGGCTTTGGGGGCCCCTTGGAAGACTGGCCAACTCCACTGCCTCAGGAGTGGGGGGGAAGTGCGTTGTTTCTCAACAATCGGTGGTCTTTTTTGACTGAACTTGAATTGAATTTTGAAGCTTGTTTTGAACAACCTGCCTTGTATTCAGGCAATAAACGACATCTTAACCTCTGTCCGGTTCCCCTGGCCACTCCCCTCTGTAGTGCTTGGACTTCCGGCGGCCCAGAGACATCTCCGCCGACTGGATCACCGGGAACGTTTACTGGACCGACCACTCGCGGATGCACTGGTTCAGCTACTACACCGCCCACTGGACCAAATTGCGATACTCGATAAACGTGGGCCAGCTGAAGGGGCCAAACTGCACCCGCCTGATCACCGACATCTCCGGGGAACCCTACGCCATCGCCGTCAACCCGGCCCGCGGGTGAGCTGAGCCCACATGCCGCCTGCGTGACGACTGGAGGAGGACGGTCGCCTTTAGGTCTTGTTCGCACCGACGGATCCCGCCCTGGAATCATATCTCTCCGCTGTTATTTGGTTTATTTCTTCTTCCTCCTGCTCCTCTGGCCTTGTAGCTGCTAAACACGGCGCCGCACTCACCAGCTGGACGTATTTGCGTTTGTCTTTCATAGAGGGTGGAGTGCTTAATGTACAGCGGGTTTTTAGAGCTTTACTCCTCAGATCAGTGAGCGTGAACTAAGACAGCGGAGTTACAGCTGACTGGAAATGTATTAAACCTCGATAAAGACGAGGGGAGCTCCAGAGGCGGGGGATGATTCTCCGCCGTTCGATCGCGGCGAGGGAAGTTTAGCCCCGATCGACCTTCTGTTGACTCCCAACAGAATCTGTCAGCAGCAAGCCCAGAGGAGTAAGCAGTGGCAGCCGCCGCTCTAAAAACACTGTGTGACTCTGCGGCTATTTGGCCGTTAACATCACAGCGAGGGGCTTTAGCTGCGGGTTAGTTTTAATGGCTCCACACTGTCAGGTGTATCTAAACGTGGACGTGGCTTTGCCTTCAAAAGCAGCTCAGACACGACCAGCCTCGGCCTCAGCTGGCAGCAGAGCTCCTGCGCTGCCGTGCCGAGCGTGTGACGCTTCACGGAGATTCTCTGAGTGCTAGCCTTGCTAGCGCGGAGGTGTCTGAGAGTCCCGGTGGTTATAGTTCCGTTGGATTTGATCTGGTGACAGCAGCGACAGCCAGCCCCTGAACCCCGGCCTCCGCCGAGGCCTTCCTGTAGGCGCCGCTGCCAGGACAACGCATGTGTTTAGCAGGGGGGCGGTGAGGTTACCCTGCGTGTTGGCATTGTGACGTATAAATCCTGCAGTGTGTTAAGGAGGCCTCTCTCCGCCAGGATGATGTACTGGAGCGTGATCGGGGATCACTCCCACATCGAGGAGGCTGCCATGGACGGCTCCTTACGCAGAGTTCTGCTGGAGAAGAACATCCGGAGACCCACCGGTGCGTACGGTACTCCATGTATTATTAACACTGCAGTAATTTTCTCTGACGTTCATGGTACCCGCTGTACTGCTTATGAAAACAATCAAAGAAACGTGTTCTTCTGATGTAGTACTGCAAACACTACTGCACCAGTATCCCTTTCAAACACACAATTTTTTTAAAGTACTTAAAAAATACCTGTGAGACGTATCGAACCCATCATCTATTCCTTTGATAGTATCAACATGATAGAGTGAATAACCTCCTGAACCGCTCTTTAAAAGTGTATGTGATACATCTGTATCTAATACTGCAGATTATCTGTTCCTCTCTCAGGAAATGGAGGATGGAGGTTGGTATTCGAACAATAGATTAGGAAAACTGCTGCCAGGAAATGTAAATGACGGAAGTAACTCAGAGCCGCTCTCATCGGCGGTTGTATTTTTTTCAAGCGGGGAGCCATCCGGGCTCGTTTTCCAAAAGCCCCTTTCCCTCCCCTTATTTCTCCCCCACCCTCT
>CAAKHD010007789.1:152186-162186 GCA_901007705.1 Fistularia tabacaria
AGCGGAGGTGCCGCCTTCTCCCCTGTTTTTTATTTTACTCTCAGCCCAAATGTTAATTGCTTTGTGTCCGGTGTGTTCCCAAACCCCCCAACCCCCCCCCGCCTCACCCCTCCTCACCCCTCCTCACCCCTCCTCACCCCTCCTCACCCCTCCTCACCCCTCCTCACCCCGCTTCACACCGTCTCAAACTGCACAACTTCATGATTTTGTCACATGTCCTGTGGCGTGCTGAGAAAGAAATAGTCATTGTGTGTGTGTGTACGTGTGTGTGTGTGTGTCTAAGCATGTTTACACGTGTGTAAGTGAATGGTAAGGGAACCTCTGGCTCGACCTCGAGCAGGAGCTTTCTCCTCTCAGCCAGAAGATCCCTGGTTGGATTCCCACAGGGGGCCTTTCTGTCGGAGTCTCCGTGTTCTCCCCGTATCTGCGTGGGGTTCCTCAGGGTTCTCCTGGTTCCTCTCACAGCCCAAACACATGCAGGAGGTTCACTGGAGACCCGACATTGTCCAGACATGTGGATGAGAGGGTGAATGTTGCGTCCCTGCGATGGAGCGGCTGATGTGCAGCCCAGGGAGCGGAGCTGGGCTCCCCCGGGTTCCTGAACCCGTCACTCAAACTGTCTTTTTCTGAAGGACTCTGTCCAGACCGCTGATAAGAGCGGTTTGATGAATGCACGTGCACGGGGACCCGGGGCTAACCCCGGGTGGAGGCGGAGGCCCCTGGTAGTCTGCCCGCTAGGAGGCAGGAACGCCGTATCTCCGAGGAGGAGTTGCAGGAGAATAAATAGTGCTGAACTGCCCTCTCCTTGTGTGCGTCTCCGTCCAGGAAAGCCCACCTGCCACTGCCCCGTGGGCTTCTCTGGGCCTTTCTGCGAGAGGAGGATTTGCGACAACTACTGTCTGAACGGGGGGACGTGTGACGTCACCCAGGGCAACCAGCCGGTGTGCCGCTGCATGGCGGAGTACACCGGGGATCGCTGTCTGTACCGTGAGTCACACACACACACACACACACACACACACACACTCCTGGATGGCAGTGTTGTCTCTCGGCCTGCGTTCCGAGAGCCGCGGCAAAGATTTGAATTCGGTTCCGCCACATTAAACCCATTCCAGCGCTCACAAAGAGTGTGCGTAACAAGTGTTCCCCTTCCGTTAAGACAACCGGCTGATAAACCGGATCGGTTCCCGCCATCCGCCTGCCTCCAGGTGCTTCTGCGCCGCAGCGATAATGTTTTCTTCCGCGGCGCTTTATCGCTGTGGTTTGTGGGGAAAGGATGTCAGCGGCGGCTGGGATGTCTTTTGACGTGAATAATGAAGTCCTATCGGTGCCACATGCACTTTTAAGGCATAAAAACAACTCAATGAAGTTTTCTGCCACCTGATGCCGACGCCGTCGTCTCCTCTGATCGCGAGCAGACATCTGCCATCACTACTGCGTCAACTCCAAGGCCTGCACGCTGTCCAGCAGCGGCTACGTGGAGTGCGTCTGCCCCGCCAGGTTCGAGGGCCACAAGTGCGAGGTGGACAAGTGTCTGCGGTGCCACGGGGCCCCCTGTCTCATCAACGAGGACACCGGAGACGTGGTTTGCAAGTGAGTGCTCTCTCGCCTGTTTCGCCGACCGTTTGTTTTTCTTTCGATTCGCTCTGGACCGGAGCTCTTCTCGGAGACAAACACCTCGGCCTCACCGATCGAAAATGTCCAGGAAAGCCATTCCTAGAGAGGCGCTTCAGCCGGTGATTGACAGCCCCGAGTCGGACGGATACCCAGAGCGTCTGAGGTCAAGTGAACGCGGAGAGGAGGGAAAAGCGGAAAGCCAAATTTAATCAGCGTAGCACCGTCAGTGGGTCAAATCCCAACATAAAAACGCGGCAATAAAAGATGCCGGGAAAGCCAAAGTCTGTTCCGAACCCAAACTCCCAGCTCTGCAGCAGCGGAGAGCAGGAGTCGCTGCAGTCCAGCGTGGAGGAGCGGGAGGCACTTTGAGCCTCAGAGCAGAGTTTGAAGAACCCTTTGCACAAAGTCGGTCCGGCTAACAGAGTGAGTCATCCGTACTTCTCTTCGTGCCGCTCGTCACACGAACGCCTCGTTTCCTCCCCCAGCTGCACCAACGGCCGGATCGCTCCCAGCTGTCAGCTGTGTGACGGATATTGCTACAACGGCGGCACCTGCCACCTGGACCCCGACACCAGCCTGCCCTTCTGTCAGTAAGTCTCCATCGGCGGCCTGTGGAAAGAGCGATGCTCCGCCGGGTCGTCCTCGTTCCCCCCGGGAAGGCGCCGCCGCTCGGGGAGCGTACCAGCCGGGCGCCGGAGGCCCGTCTCGGCTTCGGAGGCCCAGCGGTCCGATCGACGGAGTGCATGTAATTAAGAGTGATTTCATGCTGTCATAATCCGGTGGCACCCCGGACCGCTCCTGCTTCACAGACCATCTGCCTCCGCCGTGTGAGATTAGAAATCACCTCCTCTAACAAGGGCCATGCATCACGTCCATCGGAAAACAGACCATCCCTCGATACATGTTCTCCCGCCGTCTCTCGATGTATCTCCGGACATATACACGCACCAGACCTTCTCCTCCGTCCATCACGTCACCACGTCGGCTCGGCGTTTCAATGGCGTCCGAACTGACGACGTCAACGCCGTTTTCACATAATCTTCTGACCTCCAGGTGCTCCACAAACTGGGCAGGGACGCAGTGCGAGAGGCCCGCCCCCAAAAGCAGCAGATCGGACAACACCAGCGGAGGTTGGTGACAGAAATATTTCTATTTCGCGGACATTTATTAATCAGAGTTGCAAATCAAATACAGAGCAGCTGCGATGGATACGGGTTTCACGCCAGGGCGAATTTAACCCTTGACCCCGGGGAGGCCTTCAACTACAAAGGTCCGACAACGTCAAAGTACAGAGCATTGAGGTGAACAGGTGAAGGAAGCAGACTGACGCCCGGGAGTCCTCGTCCACGGACTGCTCTCGGGTTCAGAAACCCCGATTTCGGATGATGCTTGGACTCCAGAGTCCTGTGTCTGAGAACCCCAAGCGAACCCCGACCCCGAATATCCCGGCCCCTCGGCCCGATCCAAGATGGACGCGTTCTCACCTGATTCGTGGCCACAGGAAGGGACAGACAACTGAAAATAGGTGTCCGTTATCTCACCACAATGTGGACACTGTCTTCTGCTGGGGAGGGAAACACGTGACTGGGATCAGTGTGCTGGTCACTGTGTTCCATCTGTGGGCCTCCCACAGCTGCAGGAGGCTGGAATTCCCAGCTTCATCCACAGACTGAATGAAAACATCATTGGGATGAAAGCAGCTCCTCTGTGTTTGAATGCAGCAAAGATTCCTCACGTTGCAGTTAGTTGCCGGAATCTCGAATCGGGTGGCTGAATAGTTTCTACCCGAAAGGAGCGATCGCCGACCCGACCGTTCCGGACAACGTCCCGGAGAAGATGGAGCTGATCGGTCGCGACCTCCCTGGTCCCAACCAGGGACGGAGTCCATTCTCCGTCTTCTCCGTGGCGTTGGTGTGCGTTCAGTAACTGAGGGAATAATAGTTTTCCACCTGGAGCCGTGCTTCGGCAGAGCATCCGAAGGCGTGGCCTGGCATCTTCTCCTCTCCTCCCCAGGGAGCATCGCCATCATCGTCCCCCTGGTGCTGCTGGTGGTCCTGGTGGTGATCGTGGCGGCCAGCGTCTTCATCTGCAGACGGAGGCAGAGGTGGGTGACGGAGGCCGAGAGCGTCCACGGGCTGAGGCACGGCTGCAGGGTAACGCCGTCCGCTTGCCGCCCTCAGGGGGAAACGTGTGCAGAGGCAGCCCATGACCAACGGGGGCATCAACGTGGAGATCGGGAACCCGTCCTACAACATGTACGAGGTGGACCACGACAACCACGCCGATGCGGGCAGCCTGCTGCGGCCCAGCTTCACCCTGGATCCTCACAAGGTGCCCGCTTCGGGGGGTTTGAGCCACGGCTCGCCGGACGCTCCTCGGCAGTGCTGGGCCGGCCGGGAGACCGGGAGCTCGGGCCGAGGCGTCCCGGACGGCAAATCCACATTGTTGTACTAATACTCACTCCCTTGTCCTCCACGCTCTCACCTGCATACCACCTCACCTTCAACCTCCCCTCCAGGAGATACCTCAGCCTGGCACCAGGGTCAAAAATAAAACATCATTCATTACAACATTATTATTACATTTGAAGGTTATTATCAACGAATTTCACCTTTGGGATCAAGAAAGCATTATCTTAACTTAGCTTCTTTTTCATAAATATATGATAGAATATGGAATCATTGAAAAATTAGATAAAATTCTTAATAAGCGAGTTGAGGACGGCGATGTGGTTTTCGTCGTCGTGGAGACGATCAACGGTCTCGCACGTGACAATCTGAAGGCTCCTCGCCAACGCTCCCGTTACCGCAGACCTCGCACAAACAAAATTGCAAAATGAGATAGGGGCTCTTTCACGACCTTTTATATGAAGATCCTGTAATTTCCTTTTCCTGGCAAAGAATTAAGACTTTGTGCTCTGCGTCGGGCGTGCGACTGACAGGCCTCAATGGATGGCCTTTGTTAGACGCCGGGATCAATCCTCTCAATTACAGACGTCTTCTTAGTAAACCTTTCGGAGGCTGGAAACGTTCAAGTGCCTCGAACCGGCCGTTGATTTATTCTGCTCGAGGCGCTCAACCTCACACCTCCACCCGCCATTTCAAATGAATCATCACACCCTCGCTGATGTTGCTGTCTGGCTCACCTGCTGGAGTCTCATGCAGCCTTCTATCTCTCTCTCTCGCTCTCTGTCCGCCAACTTTGACATCTGCTATTGTCGGTCGGATCCGGGAGTATTTTCCACTCTGATGCGGCGCCCGGAATCCAAAGTAGCTCCTCTCCCTCCGCCGTCTTGGAGCCCTCGGTCTAAGCCGACGGCCGTGCACGTGCGGGAGCCGCCCGGCGGGTCGCATGGCAAAGGTTTCTACTAAATCTGCACGATAAAAGGCTGACGCTTGCTTTGTTGCAGGGCTGGTGTGTAAAATCCAGTGATCCTCGCGCTTTGGCCATGAATTCTGTGCCCAAGGAGGTAATCCCTGGACAGGTGAATGCTTCTCCTCACTCTCCTTCGGCTGATGCCAGCAGATAGGGTTCGTTCAGAGTGAACCGAATCGCACATCCACCCTGTTAGCATAGCTCCACATGTAAGCGTGTCGGTCCAGTTCGTTCTGAGCGGGCGCTTTAAGGCCAGACATTGCTGACACGTCCATTCGTTTACCGCTGCCGACGAGATCGGCCCCGAAAGCTGGACGTAAACTTCTGGCCGGCTTTGAAATCGGGGAATATCCTGCTCCTGCCTGAGATGAAGGTGGAGGAACTGAGTTTGCAGGGTTTTACTGCAGCTTGGCTTTGTTCCCGCATGTTTTTGTGCAACTTCATTTCCTGCCCCCTGGTATGCTACTCCAGGAATTAGTCTGCACCACTCACTTGCTCTTCTATTATTCTTCCCTCCCAGCGGCACTTTATTGATCTTCCGCTTTGATAACACACTTAACGGCAAAAAGACGTTCAGCCGCAACGCAGGTGCTTCGAAGCGCCGCCTCCAAAAAGAAAGCGGGGCTCTAATTGGCGCCGTTTTGATCAAACGCACCCGGCCGGGTTCCGGGGAGACCAAGTGTCCGCCGGGCTCTGGGAGATCAACGCCGGATTGGGATGGGATGCGAGTTGTGGCGGAGCAGAGATGTTGCATCTCAAACCAAAGAGAAGAACCTCTACATATATGAAGGGCAGAAAAGGTAGCTCCGGGTTTAACGTGAAAAAGACCTAGTGACGAGCGTCCCGTCAGACGGAGGTCTTATTCAGGCAGGAGAAAATGCAGGAGACACTCAAACTTGTCCAAGATGTCCGAAAATTATGATTGGGAGCTGCGGGCGTCAGAAGGCACTGTAGAACAGCGGGTGGACGGCACTGCAAGCAGACAGCAGACTAGACAAACGTAGCAGAAGAATCGAAAACAGTCTTAGCTGATGATTCAACCAGTTCTGAGTGTCCATCTGTCCGCATCGATGGACGGAACGCACCGCCCCGATTGGCTAAAATCTCCCCCAAAAAGTCAAACGGTGCAGGTTAGCTGACAGGCTCCGCCTTTGGTATCCATAGAAACCCAGGGTCAGAGACGGAGAAGATGGGTGTTTGCTCCTTTGATGGAGCGCCAGATGCTGACGGTTGTGTCTTGCCTCCGTCTCCTCCCACGCAGCCCATGAATTACTCCAACCCGGTGTACGCAAAGATCTACATGGACGGACAGAACTGTCGGAAGCCGGTCATCAGCATCGACGAGAGAAGAGAGCTACTCCCAAAGAAACTCGAGGGGACAATTCACGAAACCGCCGCATAGCCTAACTTTACACTTTGTACTCCTTTTTTTACCACAATACCCCGTGTATCACACCAAGGAGCAAACAATAATTTTCTATCTCCTGATAAGGCTTTTAGGTTTTACTGGTTTAGCATCAGCATAATGTCCTGTGCCCGGTGTGCTTACGAGGTTTATTTTTCATTTACCGTTCGCTTTCTAATGTTTGTCGAGAGCCGCAGTGGTACGGCGGGGACGCCGCGCCACCTCGCGGCGACGCCGTGTTAATGCCGCGCTGGCGCGCAGCGAGGGTCAAGAAGATGGACGCCGTGCAGCTTTGCGGCGAAACGGAGGCTCGCCCTTTCCGAACTATACATATGCTAAGAAACCACCCGGTGTGTTGCGAAGGGATTCGTCTGTCCTGGTTTTTGTTTCGGTTTCCACGTGTGACGTGCGAGGACCGCGGGATCTTCACCCTCTCCGGGTTTCCTCTCCTTTTGTTTTCTGCCTTTCTGCATCGGAGGGATCCTCAGAGGCCACGGTATCGCCGTAATCTTTTCTCACGCCCCGGACCAAATCCGCACGTCCTTTCGTCTCTCCCGTCTCCACGGATCTGGAGCTCCATCCGTCCTGTTAGGAAAGTATCGCCGTACCGTACGGAGGTCTCCTGCGCAGAGAGAATGAAGCCCACCTCGAATGTCCTCCGATCAGATCCCCGGATCCTGTACTGTACGCCCCAACCACAGATGCTGAATATCATATTTTTCTAAGTCTCACGCTGTCGGCGGGTGGATGGGACTCGGCGAGCAGAAGGTTAAGGCTGTTGCTTGAGGAGAGGGGAGATGATAAATATAATAAATTTTATAATTTTGTATATGATTTGTATGTCGTTTGGCTGCTTGTATTTTGAAGAAATATATTAAATGTAAGTAATTTTTTTATATAAAAATGTAAATCAAAATTGAATAAAGGGGGCTTATTTCCACTCGCTGTCCCTTTTGTCGCATGGCACCATCCAGACACCCTCCCCCGATTTCCCTGTCAGACAGAAACCACTGAATGTCTCACTGTGTTTTGCCTTTCAGCCCGTTTGACAATTACAAAGCTGGTAAAAGTTGTGTTTCGCCACCTCCCGCCGTGCGGCCTGTGGGCGTGAGGCGGGGGGGAGTGGGGGTGGGGGAGGGGGATTGGGCTCGGGTATCACATCACGGCCCCGTCCGTCACCCGGGGGTGCACGCACGGCATCACCGCACGCGCTGAATGATAATTCACCCCTCTTCTGCTGTCTGGCCGCACACTCCCGTGTCCTCCCTCACCATGGCAACCGGAGCAGACAGCGGCACTCCTGCCCTTTCTCCCATCCCTCTCTGCTATTGGCCGGATGGGCCGCCCCCCCGGCTAACAGCGCGTCAGCCACACTAACAAATAGACGCCTTAATTGTCCTCTGCGGCAGAGCTCTGTGAGACACAGGCCAACAAATCCGTCCTTTGGACTGAGCGGACAGACATGCCAGAGGTTGTTTTTCTTTTCCTGGGGCTCGATCTCTTTGTGCAAAGTGTGACACCCTTTGCTTTCAGAGTCCGGAGTCCACGGCGGGAGAGCTGCCCGAGAACACATTGATGGCTGGACCGGGACTCGCAGACGGCCAGCAGGCCGCGGATGCATGGAAACATCAGCAGCACATCGCGCGCTCACAAACCGGCTAATTAGAGGCGGCCGTCGAACCGCCGTACGGTGGATTCCAGCCGGCGCAGTCATCGATGCCGGTGTTCTCAGAGAGCCGACGGCACGGGCTGAAAGGGGTTAAAAGTCAAATCAGCTAATAGAAAAAAAGAATCTGACTTTTCAGAGATGCTCGGAGCGTTGCTTCATTACACCGTAATGCACTCGGATTCCCGGTCTTCTTGTGTTAATGGCAGGCTCGTCTCAGCGGGGAAAGGAGAGCCGGACGTGCATCCACCCACGCCGCCGCTCCTCAAAGTTCATCAAAAGCAGAGAAAGACGGTTTGTGAAAAGAAGCCCTGAGATGCGGCGCACGTGCTTCCCTGCCCGCACCTCTGCCATCGATTTATTGTCTCTTTCCCACTCAACAAGCATCACCATTCTCCCGCATAAACATTAACAAAAAACCCAGAGGGCTCATTTCTCCGACAGAATCAATAACAGCAGGAGTCGTATTCAGGTTATAAACAGCCTGTGCTGCATACTCATGTTACCGCCTGCCAAGAGCGGGGGGGGGGGAGGGGGTCATCATACCTGCCTAACTGTAAGGCTCAAATGAGGTTATCACCTTGTTACCTGACAGCGACTGATTCTTAGCACTGCAGTTTTCGTCACACACCTTGAGAATCGTCTTTCGTGCGCGCGGTCGACGTTCGAAGCATCAGACCTGCTAATGCTAGCTCTGCACACATGTGCTAATCAGACGACCGGCTTTGGTCTACGGAGCTGAGCATTCTTGTCAACTCGTAAACGCACACGTTTTGTCAGCGCACACCTGGCCGAGTCGCCTGCCATCATTTTGCGGGAGTCATTTCAACAAATAGAATTTTGTTGTGCAAAACTGATATTTGGGAAATGTTGCTTTTCCTCTTGGAAATAAAGAAAAACCCCTATATTCCACGTTCGCTTGCCATTTGTCTGGACATGGATATTACATTTGGCTTTTTGGCATGTACGTGTGTCTATTCCCCTGTTTGACACTCTATCATGTCCGTGGGAGGTGATTTGATTTCTTCTCTTCAGAAGAGAAGACCCTGCAAATGTGTTGTGTTCTTCTCCCCGGAGGGTCGGTGTTCCTCCCGTCCTGTGTCCGACGACTCCGTGAGTGCGAGCGAAGCCCACTCAGATGTGCATCTATTTGGGGCATACCAAACCCACCGGCACTGAGGACGGCGGCCCATGATGCGGGGGTTGAGATGAACGTGGAGGAGCAGCTGCTGCATTGCCACCGCTGACTTGGGGAGAAGAGCCAGGGGAGGAGACACTCCCTGAAAGCCTGCCTGCCGGATAATGGGTGTGAGCACACTTAAAGTGCTGTTATGATTAAATCACCTTTTGGGGCCATTCAGCCGCGACAATATGGTCACGGCCGGCCGGACGTGTCACCTTTGTTCGACCTCAGAGAGCCAGCGCTCGGTGAGGCGTCAGCGTGGAGCGGGAGGGGAGGGGAGGCGCCGATGCTCTGCAGCAGCACGGCATCTGAAGGGAAAGTATCTCCAGAAACAAGTCTGGCAGCAGAGCTGTGGTTTGATGGAGCGGCACGGTGGCGCAGAGGCCGGCGCCTCCTTCTCGCAGCCAGAACGTCCCTGGTTGGGTTCCCACAAGGGGCCTGCGTGTGTGGAACCTCCACGTTCTCCCCGTGTCTTTGTGGGGTTCCTCCGGGTTCTCCAGGTTCCTCCCACAGTCCAAACACATGCGGGAGCTTCATGGAGACCCTGAATGGTCCGGTCCGGACGTGTCCTTGTTAGGAGATGGAGGCCGTTGTATCTTTCTGCCTCACTCCCTTCTATTCGGTCATTCGAGACCCGTCTACCTTGTATCCAATCGCAGTCTGGCGCTCGGTGCTCCTCAGAGCCGACATCGTCGGCTCCTGCCGGTTGAGAGGTCGAAGCCGGCATGGAAAAACCACACATCGACCGACCAGT